>JAJOOE010005293.1:0-90833 GCA_036250405.1 Solanum raphanifolium | reverse complement strand
TTAAGTGATACTTCTCTCTCTCTCTCTCTCTCTCTCTCTATATATATATATATATATATATATATATATATATATATATATTCATTTGTGTAAAATTAGCATCTACTAATTTTGTCAAACTATGTCCTTCCGTTGTTATTTTTACTTCCTTGAAAGAATAGATGATTAATTAACATATTTGATTCTATAAGTTAGGCACAAGAAATCAAACATGGAAAAATAAAACATATTCATTTCAAATCAAAATAACTTTTATATATATATATATGAGAGCTTTCCCTAGATTTCACTTTCTTATTTATTTTTCGAAGTGGTGTTACTTTTCATTTATGAGCTTTCACACAATTGATATTTTGGCATCTACTGATTTTGTCAAATTATGTCCTTCCGTTGTTATTTTTTACTTCCTTGAAAGAAGAGATGATTAATTAATATATTTGATTCTATAAATTAGGCACAAGATATCAAACATGGAAAAATAAAACATTTTCATTTAAAAGCAAAATAACCTTTCACGATCTCTAATCCCACAATAAATTTTAATCCAAAACAAACAAATACAAGCAAAAGCAGAAACAATTCAAAATACTACTATGAAGACTTGGACCTTAAAAATTATGAATGTATCAACATCTTCCATTTCTCAAATTGTCATCAATTATGTCTACCTCTTTGCCAACTTGATAGTAGTCTTCCAAATTAACCTCATAAACCCATAGACAAGTCAAAAAATTCACATAAATAGGGTTGATTATATTAGGGTCATATCCTGCAATTTTTAAAATAGTTAAGAAATGTCTCTCTAACATAATGATCTTAGTCTTCAATGCCTGGCTGCGAAATTTCAAGTTGGAAATTGAAGCCTCGATGTAGTTGATAAAATTCTCTGAATAATTAGGATATGGAATCACGCCATGATTGAAGAAGTAATGATAGATAGACTTCAAGATAGCTACATCCTGATGATAACATAGTTTTCTTCTTCTTATTTTTAAATTTATTTTCGAACGTTCCTCCTTGTATAAAATTGGAAAACTTAGGCTTAGGGATGGGTTTCAATTCTTAAAATTCATACATGGGATACTTTCCTTTTCTCCAATTATTGGACATACACTCTTCAATTCATACAGTTTAGATGTTGGGAGTTTTCCTTTTTCTGTTGCTTTTTGGTCTTTCATTTTGTCTACAACTTTATCTTTTGTAGATTCAAAGATGATTAATTCTTCATTTTGTAGATAGTTGTTGAGGTGTTCAAGTGGAGGAGAGGAGATAGGCGATCAAACTTCAGATTCTTGATTTTTTTCTGAAGGTAGAATTTCAGACATGTTGATTCTTTGTGAAAATGTTGGAGTGGATAAAAAAAAAAGAAGAAATGTTACTAGAATGAGGAGATTGATCTTTCTCTTCCTAGATTTATAGAGTATTCACCGGACTAAAATAACTAAAATATTAATTGTATTAAATTGCACATTAAATTTTCATGCCATAAAGGTCACATTTCTTTCCATAACCTTATCTATATATTTACTATAGATTATTTGGTTAGATAGACATTAAATGACCTTTTCAGGTAAAATATTTACTAATCTATTATTATTTATGGCTAGTAAGTATTTGAATTATATGATATATTACAACACAAAGAGTTTGATATACCCCTCAACTTTGTCATTTAGAGTTAATATATCCTCGTTATGAAAGTGACTCAAATATACCCATAATTTGTTATATGACACGTACTCCGCACGTGATTGAACTATTCTATAAACCTTACATATGATAATACGATAATATTTGTATTTTCTATACATACACTACATTGTCAAGAATATTTTATCTTGCAAAACGTTTCTCCAAAATCTTATGTGCTGTATTTCCTTAATATTCATTTTTATTGCCCAAAAATTATGAGTCATAGAAATATTTTAAGTATAACAAAGAAGTCTAAGAGAATCTCCATGAAATAGTTGGTTAGAAGGAACTAAGTTTTTTCTGAATTCTAGGAAGTTATAAAGAACAACATCTGACACTAAAGAGGAGACAAAAAATCCTCGAACAACAACACTGCCAAGTAAAGTGGAACATCACGTCCATACAAGAACAAAATTAATGAAATTAAAATGGAGGACCTTAGACACCTTTCTTATGAACCTCCATCAATATCTATTTTATCATAGTATGCCACAACAAATATATGTAGAAAATGATCCTAATATTGTTAACATCATAAAGATTTGTCCTCATTGTCTGAGAACGATCATTACTATTGCTTAGGTTTATATCACTGACCCCAATTTATTTGGAATTGAACCATATTTATTCTTGTGGTTATAATATGCAGTTACAACCAATTAATGCAATGATAAACCAAGCAATATGTGACATCTGAATAAAGTTGTTTACCATTGGATACTCTAAAGAAATTTTTGATACATAACATATTAAAATCTCACAACATAATTTTGTGAGCACTTGAACTATAAATATCCACAAATAATAATAAAAACGACCTTACTTTCCTAACAAACAAGAAGAAAAAGTCATGTTGTTTAGTAGATTTTTCAAAAAGATAGTCTATCGGGCTATATTCAAGTTTACAATTCACAAAATTAATTGAATGAAGCCAAAAGAAAGAGTTGTCAGTACACCAAAAATGTTCTTTAACGATAAACCTTTATTACCACTACATATGTATTTTTAGAAGGAGTTAGTACACTCTATAAACCTTTATAAAAACCACAGTGACATAGTTTCTAATGACAATTAATTAATGTCAGTAAATGCTATAGAACTCTTCGTTAATGTGCATATTTATTGCCGATAAAAATGATTTTTGTTATAGTATATTTTGGTAATCTTTTAGTTCAAGAAAAAATGATCTTTCATTATGCCCAAATAGAAGAGAGTAAGAAATATCAAATTAGTCAACTTGCGATAAACGAAGTGAACTAATTGTCTTTATACTAATATTCTAGAAAGAGTGTAATGACATACAAAAGTTTTGTACCTAAGACAAAACAATTAGAATAATATACTAACTATGGAAAGCAAGAGAGTAATATATTTTTTTCTTTTAACAAACTTCACCATTGGTTCCGTATTTGTTTTCACATATTTATTATTGGATGCTATCAAATATAGCATAGCCCAAAAGGAATTTTTCCAAAAAGTATATGAAAAAGACTGTAGAAAGGGACAAAAGAGGATATCAATTTTCAATCATCCTTGTTGTGATTTTTAACAGAGTTAAAGAAAACTCACCAAAATAGCAAAAAGAAATTTCAGTATTTACATGAATCGCTATGACTTGCAGTGAGAGAGGAGATAGGCGACCAAACTTCAGATTCTTGATTTTGTTCTGAAAGTAGAATTTCGGACATGATATTTCTTTGTGAAAATGTTGGAGCTGATAAAGAAAAAAGAAAGAAGAATGTTATTAAGAATGAGGAGATGGATCTTTCTCTTGCTAGATTTATAGATTATTCACTGGACTAAAATAACTAAAATATTAATTGTATTAAATCTAACCTTAAATTTCCACGCCATAAAAGTCACATTTCTTTCCATAACGTGATCTATATATTTACTCTAAATTATTTGGTTAGTTAGATATCAAATGACCTTTTCAGGTAAACCATTTACTAAGCTGTTATTATAAATGGCTAGTAAGAATTTGACTTATATGATATATTACAACACAAAGGGTCTGATATACCCCTCAACTTTGTCATTTAGAGCTAATATATCCCTCCTTATGAAAGTGACTCATATATACCCATAACTAGGTATATTATACGTGCTCCGCACGGGATTGAGTTATTATATAAAGCTTGCATATGATTATTCTATAATATTTGTATTTTCGACAGATACACTACATTGTCAAGAATATTTTATCTTATGACAAAACGTTTCTCCAAAATCTTATGTGCTATATTTTTTAATTTTCATTTTTATTGCACAAAAATTATGAGTTGTAGAAAGATTTTGAGTATAAGAAAGAAGCCAAAGAAAATGTCCTTAGAAATAGTTGGTTAGAAGTACCAAATTTTTTTGAATTCCGTCAAGTTATACAGAAAACATCAGACATTTAAAAAGAGACAAAAAAATCCTCGAACAACAACACTGCCTAGTAAAGTGGAACATCGTGTTCATACAAGAACAAAATTAACGAAATGTAAATGGAGGACCTTTGACTCCTTTCTTATGAACCTCCATCAATCTCTTTTTTATTATAGTATGCCATATCAAATATATGTAGAAAATGACCCTAATATCGTTAACATCATAAAGGTTTTTCCTCATTGTCTAAGAACGATCATTACTATTGCTTAGGTTTTATATCACCGGCCCCAATTTATTTGGAATTGAACCATAGTTATAATTATGGTTATAATATGCAGTTAGAAAGAATTAATGCTATGATAAACCAAACAATATGTGACATCTGAATGAAGTTGTTCACCACTAGATACTCTAAATAAATTGTTTGATGCATAACGTATTAAAATCTCAAAACATATTTTTGTGAGCACTTGAACTCACAAATATCCATAAATAATAGCAAAAAAGACCTTACTTTCCTACCAATCAAGAAGAAAAAGGCATGTTGCTTAACAAATTTTTCAAAAAGATAGTCTATCGGGTCGTATCCAAGTTTACAATTCACAAAATTAATTGAAAGAAGCCAAAAGAAAGTGTTTTCAGCACACCAAAAATGATCTTTAATGACAATAAATAGCTTAATTACCTCTAAAAATGTATTTTAAAAAGAAATTAGTACTCTCTATAAATCTCTGTAAAGCCCATAATGATATACTATCTAATGACAATTAATTAATGTCGGTAAAGGCTCTAGCACTTTTCGTTAATGTGCATATTTATTGCCAATAAAAATGATTTTTGTTACAATATATTTTTGACATCTATTAGTTTCAAGAAAACTTGATCTCTAATTATACCCAAATAGAAGAGAGTAAGAAATATCAAATTAGTCAACTTGCAATAAACGAAGTGAACTAATTATCTCTATACTAATATTCTATAAAAGAGTGTAATGGCGTACAAATTTTTTGTACCTAAGATAAAACAATTTGAATAATACACTAACTGTGGCAAGAAAGAGGGTAATATGTTTTATTCTTTTAACAAACTTCACCATTGGTTCTGTATTAGTTATCACATATTTGTTGGTGTGTGCTATCAAATATAGCATAGCGTATAAGGATTTTTTCCAAAAAGTATATGAGGAAGCATGTAGAAAGGGACAAAGATGATATCAATTTTCAATCATTCTTGCTGTGATTTTTAACAGAGTTAAAGAAAACTCACCATATTATAAAGAATAATTGAAGTTCATTTATTCTTTTTCAGGAAAGGTTTTGCAAAACCCCCCTTAAAATAGCAAAAATAAATTTCAATATATAAATGAATCACTATGACTTGTAGTGAGAGATTAAGCTTCATGAAATGGGTGGAAGAAAACTTTGAGAAATGAAACACCCTTCATAAGAATCTTAATTAATGTATTTGAATTTAATTCCCCTATGCGGGAAAAACCTACAAATAATAGTGGCAGAAAAAGAATTTTATTTACTAAAGAACCAAATGTTATGAATTCAACTATTCCAACAGTGTTATAAGTTTTTTACTTAGAGGCGCAAGAATAATAATCTTACATTGCAAATGAAATCAATTTTCTTTGTTTATTCTTTCTTCTTTTGGTGCCTTGGTATTAAGTGTTGGGTTTTCAAGGGTGTTGATGGAAAATGAAGAGTTGTGGATTTTGTGAAAAGTTGTGACTTTTGTGAAAAGTTATGACTTTTATGAAAAGTTATGGCTTTTATGAAAAGTTATGCCTTTTATGAAGAGTTCTGACTTTTTTAAAGGGTTGTGACTTTTAGCAATAGTTTTATAAGACATCTGATCTGTAAGGGTGCCACATAGGTGAGTCTAAGATTCTCTTTATATATATATATGGTGTTACACAAATGACTCACATATACTCTTTTGTTCTGACGGAAGTGAAAAAAATAATTTTGACAGTAGTTTTTAAAATATTTTTATTGAAAAAGAAAATATATTTCATGCAGGGGTATGTTTGATCATTCTCACACATTTTTTTATTTTGACTATTTTTATTCATCCACTAAAGATGATATATTCATAAGGAGAAAACAAGGTATATACAATTTTCAAGATGAAATTTTGTTGATGAAAAAAAATTGAACTTATCGTATCAAATTGAAAACAATATTTGGATACCCAGGTGACACTAATATGGGGAAAGCTGGAGATTGTGTTGTTTGCATATGGATTGCGATTTTTTTATTGTTGGATGTGTGATTCCGAGCTGATGTTCAAATGAAATATGATCAACCTTTGATGATGCGTTCTATATATGGCTGTATGTATGTGTTATTACAAAGTGAATTAGACCTCTTATAGGAATGTTTTTGTTTTATTGTGATGTTTATATGAACTATTTATGATGAATATTTTATTAAGCAAATAGAATGGTGTGGTTTGGAGGTGAGAGATGCATTCTACCAATAAAACAACAACTATTGTTGTATTTATTTATCTATTACGTTTTCATATCTTTCATCTTATTGTTGTGGCTTTTTTTTTTCTATATATTAAGTTTTCATGTGAATTATTTCTACTTGGTGGTAAGTGATGACACTCAAATGTACCCTTCAAAACTAATTAAAAGAGACAGCGGTCATAGTCAATAAAAATTACCCAACTAAGAGAAGGTCGAATCCCATAGACAATGGTATATCATAGAGAATTCTATCTAGAAATTTGGACTGTAAAGTCATTCATGTGTAATAGTAAAAACTAGTAGGTGGATGATTCTACCAATTTAATCAAAAAAGATTTGGTTATCAACTATCACAATTTAACTATGATTTTGGAGAATTCAAGAATTAACAAGCATTCTGAAGGTGCGGGGATTGAAAATCAATGTCACATAGGAGAAATTGTGATACTTTATAGTGATGAACATTCATGAATAGGCTAGGTCATCTTAAATGACAGTAATCTTTTTTTGATCTCACAAAATTATTTCATAGAATCTCCTATCGGTCTCATCTATATACTATACTAAAAAACCCAATGCCTTACTTTATTCTCTCTTTCATGCTCAAATAGGGTAAATAAATCCGACTCATAATATCTATTTTCAAGAAAGTTATAGACATCAAACTGAAATTTCTAGTATCGACCTAATTACCCACTCCAATCAATCTCTTTCGAACAGAACCAACTCATTCTTGACGTTTGAAACCACAGTCATACCGCCCATTTTGGGCACATATTGCACTGGACTGACCTAGTGAATATCAGAAATAGGGTATACCACCCCAGCATCTAACCACTTGATGATCTCCTTTTTTACCACCTCTTGCATTTGTGGGTTTAGCCTCCGCTGGTGTTCAATGCTTGGGCCACAATCTTTCTCAAGTCGAATTGTATGGGTGCATATACCCAGAGGTATCCCGATAATGTCAGCAATAGTACACCCAATGGCCTTCTTGTACCTAATCAACACCTTGATCACAACTTGGACCTATTCATCATTCAAATCTGCAGCCAAAATCATAGGTAAAGTGTTATTAGTTCCCAAAAATACATACCTCAGGTGAATGGGTAACTGTTTCAGTTCTAGCACATGTGGATCCTCAAGGGAAGGTTTTTCTGGAGGACTTGGCTTGTTTTTCAGATGCAGGACCAACTTCTTTGGAGCATAAGAGTGTGCTCCCATACCCTGCAAAGCATTCGCGGTCTCTACATAGTTAGACCGGAAGTCAGCTTCAAAGTTCATCAGCACTACAACTAAGGTCTCAATGACCATCCTCTCTTTAATTGCTGCTCCCATTTCTTCTTCATCAAAGACCGCTATTGCAGACACCACATTAATATCATGTGGCTACTTCATGGACCTGCAAATGTTAAACTTTACCTCTTCTTTGTTGAGTTTGAACTTTAGTTCTCCTCACTCAACATCTACCAATGCTTATCTTGTTGCCAGAAATGGTCTTCCTAAAATAATGGGAACCTTGAAATCAACTTTGCAATCAAAAATCACGAAGTTTGTCGGAAAGATGAACGTGTCCACCTTCACGAGCACATCACATAGAATGCCTACAGGTCGCTCCACTAACCTATATACCATCATCAACCTCTTGGCTGTGGGTTTTGGAAATCCTAACCCTAGTTGCTTATAGATGGCTAGCGACATCAAGTTGATACTGGCCCCTAGGTCATACATGGCCTTCGAAAATTCAATTGATCCAATAGTGCATGGTATGGTAAATACACTCGGATCCTCCTTCTTCTGTACCATAGACCTGGTAGCAATAGCACTACAGTGATGGACATTTTCAGTTAAGTCTATACTTAGAGCTCCTTTTTTTGTAAGCAAGTCCTTCATGAACTTGGCATATCCTGGCATCTGCTCAAGGGCTTCCACCAATGGGATGTTGACTGACACCTGTCGCAGCATGATGATGAACTTTGCAAATTTCCCATCTTCGGCTTTCTTTATAAGCCTTTAAGGGAAAGGAGGAGGTGGTCTTGGGATTTGCTGTAACTGCAAGGTTCCCTCAACCTCTTTTTCTTTAGCTCCTACTGGTTTGGCTATTGGTTGAGCATCCTCGAAGTCATCTACTTGCTCAGCTTCATCCTCCTCTTTTCCAGCTTGCTCTAACACTTTCTCATGTTTAGTACATGCAGAAATTGGATCAGTAAGAATCTTACCACTCCTGGGGGCAATAGCCATGCAGCTCCCATCCTTCTTTGGATTTTGGATCGTGTCACTAGGTGTGACCCATTCTTCCTCTAATTTAATGAGGCTGAAATTTCCGCAACTGTTGTTCAATCTGCTTGATGGAGGTGGTGTGAGAGTCTACCAGTTGACTTATACTGGAGAAATCACTTTTCATCTCCTTCACCTTCATATCAGTCGACTCAATTTTTTGTAGCACCTTGGCTAACATGTCTTCCAGCTTAGACCCGCTGGAACTACCACTTCCCGGTCTCTATTACCTGGGGGAACATAGACAACACTTCGATCATTTATGTACCCATCTCTATTTTGCCAGTTTCCCTGCTCTTTTTTTGCTGGCCTATCATATTATCTTTCCCTTGTGTAATTCCGACCTACATTTCCAGAATTGTAACCCTAGTTGCCCGAGTTATAATTCCAAAAAACTCCTTGGTTTCCCAGGTAATTTGCTTCTTCTTCTAGATCAATATCTTGATCTTCAAACCTATTTGGTTGGCTCTAGCATTTACCTTTCCAGACTTGGAGACAATATGCTTTGTGAGTACATCTATTTGGGTCCTCATGTGTGCCTTATCATGATCCCTTACTTCTTCTCTTTTCCTTTGTTCTGCCGACAACTCAAATATGTACCTCATATCTCCTACTTCTGCATCCCTAGTGTACCATGCCCTGTTATTCCTTGACACTTCGTCCATTAGTTGCATGCTCTCTGCGAATGGCTTCCTCATAAACGATCCTCCACACATTACATCAACAATAGCTTTAGTGACATAATTTAGGGACCTGTAAAATGCCTGGTTTAGATGTCTCTCAGTGAGACCATGGTTTGGGGATTTCTTCAGCTTTTGGCTGAATCTCCACCAAGTGTCATGCAGTGCTTCTCCTGGTAGCTGCTTATGGGTACTGATCTCGTCTTTCATCTGCAGCTCTTTTGATTCCAGAAAGAATCACTCCAGAAAAGCTTCTTACAACTTAGTCCAACTCTTAGTTGAGTCAACAAACATCTCCTAGTTGGTTGCCTCTCCAGTAAGAGACAAAGGAAACAACCTCAATCTCATCATTGTTTGTCTTACTCCAGGAATCTGTTGCGACTTGCAAATAGCCACAAAGTTCATCAAATGTTGGTTAGCATAATCACGTGCTGCACCCCTGTACATACCTTTCAGATTTAGGAGTTGAATCATAATGCTGGTGATTGTAAACTTAAGACTTGGAGGTAGTGCAGGTAACACTATCGCTCCAGTGGCTCTAGTTTCATCCAAATCTAATTCATCCTCCTCATACATCGTATGAGTTGGATGATGTGCTCTACCTCTTGGAGCTATTGGTTGGCCGTGGGGAGGAATGATTCCATCCGCTGCTATGTTTTTGTCCACTGTAGTAGGTTGATTGTTCACAACATTCGGCTAAATACCTCTTGCAACGATTTTAGCTTCCAATCCAAATTTCTATCTCTACACCTCAAGTTCTTGTGCGTTCACCATCTTTTAGATTGTTTTCCTGAGTTCTTGATCATATGGGACTAATGGGGTTACCTTACTTCTGGTATTTGGCATACACAGTTGAACTCCCCTGAAAGAGACACAGACAAAAACTAAGATGTAAAATTAGGAAATCTAACTACACTTAGAATAAAAGCTAGTAAAACACTTCTGAATTGACATTTCCCGGCAGCGGCGCCAAAATTTGACACGTCTAAACTTACACCTCAATTAAGAGATATAAATGGTCGAAGTCAATTTATAGAACTCAGCATGAGTTGAGGTCGATCCCATAGAGAATTTATTTACAGAAATGATTTCACTGTCGCATTTTACTCAAATGTCGTTATTATTTCCTAAATAAAGAATTACTGAAAGTAAAATTGGATTTAGCGTTAACGCTTTAGTAGCCAAAATTGTAAAGTAACTCTAATTCAGTAATGAACAAGATATCCGTTTTAAAGTTGTTTCAATAATTAACTCAAACTAGGATTGTGTTCCCCATAACGTTGCATCTAATGTTCTTCCGTAATTGAGTTTTAGGCAAGTAACGCCTACAAATTAAATGTGAGTTAACTATATCTGACACTTCTCAGTCTACTAAGATAATCTTCACTCAAGTCCTCTCGGTCCCAAAGTGTTACACGATTTACCCTTGCCTATAATGTAGTTAAGATTATTTTCTCTTGAACTCGAACTTTGACTCCATTTAGTTAGATTAGTTTCGCTTTTTCCTAACTTACATTTTTCTCTAGAACCATTGACAGATATAGACTCATCCTAATTTGTGCACTCATCAGAATACATGAATAACGAAAATTAAACTACAATTTCTAACCAAAATTTGCCTTTCACTCCTTTTACGAAATCATAATTAGAATTCCGTCATGGATTCCACAACCCCAGTTGTGGTGTTTAGCTACTCATAATTTCACGTAAATGTTCAAAAACATATAATGAAAACATGTTATAAATTACTTACGAGAATAAGAAAATCAACCACCACTTAGATATTTCAAGAACCAGAAAAACTGAAACTAAATTTAATATCTGAAATAAAAAAACAGAAGCTATAACTTCTCCAAACTTGTTCATCGCTCAATTAAAGATAAGATAAAACATAAAAATGACCTAATTAATTCAAATAAATGTTTTAAGAAGAGTCCTACTCGAAGTAGGACTGAACTGTCGGGCCCTTTCACGGCCACTCCAATGACCTGTCAAGGGCTTCACTGTCCATAAGGCCCTCCATGGTCTTCCCTTGGAACTCCCCAAAATTGGGTCTTCAACACTTGACGCTGGAAATTCTTCACAATCACCACGATGGACCGTAATGAGGACCATGGTTTGTGAGGCCTTCCGTGGTCTTCACTTGGTCGAAATTGCATTTCAACTTTTTACCACTTAAACACTGGATCCACTTCACGATCAACACCACATATCGTGACGACGACCACCGCCCGTATAGGTGCACGTCTACTTAACTTGGCCACGATCAATTTGTAACTTTTTTTTGCCCCTTCACTGGTTCATTACCACGACATGCACCACGGGCCGTTGGGAGGAACACGGCTCGTGAAGTCGTCTGTGGTCTTCACTTGGTAACTTCTAACCTCAAATTTCAAAACCTCCTTCACTGTCTCAATACCGTGACACACACCATGGGCAGTAGTGATGACCACGGCCTATAAGGTCGTCCATGGTCTTTACTTCCAATTTCACTGAATTTTCATATTTGCTATCGTCTTTCATTTCCATTCATTTCTCATGTACAAACACTACCAAACACATTATATCTACATAAATACACTCGATTCTAGTATTAATTCTTAGATTTCAAGCATCAAATGAGGCAAGATTTCGTGGCACATCAGGTTCTCATCCATTTCGTCCCATTTGACTAGGTTGACTTAGAAAACAGTTAAATTTCAATAGTTTGAAGCTTGTGAGAAAAGCTTTCACGAATTCCAAACTAGGTTGACTACTGCAAAAGTGTTGACCCAGAAGGTACGCAAGGTTTTGTTGTATATAGTGATGCGTCCAAAGTTGGTTTGGGTTGTGTGTTAATGCAAAATGGTAAAGTTATTACTTATGCCTCCAAACAGCTGAAAATTCAATAGAAGAATAATCCAACCCATGATTTAGAGTTGGTAACCGTACTATTTTCTTTGAAAATATGATGTCACTATCTTTATGGTGTTCATGTGGATGATTTCACCGATTAGAAGAGTCTTCAGTATGTGTTTAGTCAGAAATAGCCTAATCTCAGACAGAGGAGGTAGTTAGAGTTACTCAAGAATTATGACATGAGTATTCTCTATCACCCATGTAAGGCTCATGCTTTTGTTGATGCCTTGAGTAGGTTGTCAATGTGTAGTACCGCCCTTGTTGAGGAAGAAAAGACAGAGTTAAATAAAGATATGCACAGACTTGCACGATTAGGAGTCCGACTAATGGATTCCATAGAAGAAGGAGTAGTGGTGATGAATGGGGCTGAATCATCATTAGTCACAAGGGAAAGAGAAACAAGACCAAAATCCTATATTGCTTGAATTGAAGGCAAATTTTCTTAAGCAAAAAGTAATGGCTTCTGAACAAGGGGGAGATGGTGTATTGAGGTATCAAGTTAGGTTGTGTGTACCAATTGTTGATGGCCTTCAAGAGAAGATGAAAGACCATCGAATAAGGAATAAGAGAGAGACATTCTAGAGTTAAACTATATGGCACCACTTGGAGAATATGAAAGAAGTGTACCTTCCTAACGTCCTATAGCCTCTCGCTCATAGAGGTGTCGCGACTCACACTGATGAACAAGATTCTACTAGACATGGCTTATGAGACATCAACCTAAAAACCATTCCCAAAACCTTGCGCTCTGATACCATGTTTGTCACAACCCGAGTCTACACCCCGAAAGAGACACGACGTACTCAACCCCGAAGGGGGTCTTGTACAAGCCTCATAACATTCATAACATAAGATACTTATAAATAGTGCGGAATTTAAAACTTTTCTTTCTAAATCCAACAATCAAAACATTTAAAATCAAGCGGAAGTCTAACGTCTCACATGGCCATCTAAACAACATACTTGAAAGAAAATAGGGTTACGGCCCTTTATAATAGAAATCTTTACAATAGACTATTACATGAAAAGAAAGGAACATATAAACACTTCTCCTCGATCTATGAAGACATACCAAATCTTGGAGGAAGTCTCAATCCAAGAATCACTAAAGAAAACCATTCAAATACCGGAACGGACACTTGTAGTAAACATAGAAGAAGAATGGGTTAGCACAATTAAGTACTAAGTATGATAGCCATGCAAAAACATGCTTAAAAGGGACATTTTATTTGAAAGTCATGATATATGCCAATTTGATAAAACCTTCATAAACATAAGCATAAGAGGCATAACATAAGACTTTATAATCATACAAATCATTTAAACCACATCAAAAACATAATCAACATATAACCCATCATCTTCACATTAAGCCTTCACCTCAAGTAACCCTCAAGCTATACCTTTTGCAATGTATGTATAGCATCCCATATTACCATCCACACCAAAGTGCCATAATAAAGTCACCATAAGTGAACTTACCATTCAATCTTTCCATCTTCATACCATACTCAGACTTAAGAGACATAGACATTACATAAGTCATATCAACACATAAGGACCATCATCTAGGATAACTCTAAAGTCATACTTGTGCAATATGCAAGTAGCATCTCATACTACTACTCACACTAAGTACTCCTTTGAAGTCACCATAGACAAGGCATATTCATAGGCAATAAGTCATAACAGGGAAGTAACTCATAATACAATCCAAATATAGCATGTATCATTTACATTTAAGCATATAATAGTCAACATTCTTCATTAACTTCATTTAGAAGACTTTCATACAATAGTCATTAAGACTTAGAGAGCTCACTATGACCCTCTCAAAGACTTCTCGTGCAATGTATGGATAACATCCCATATTACCACCTACACTTAATAGAATTCATCAAGAAACCATAATGCACATCTCACATGATGGGAATAAGTGTTTAACCAACATAGACCATGTGAGCTTTACATGGAATCCGGTGTCATATAACCCCACACCGTAAAAGGTGGTCTAGTTGCCTAAGGTAGGACCGGTAATATTTAGCTTAAGTGGATCCACTAGCTAGGACCTATGTGGGCACATAGTTTATGGGATAGGAAGATCTTCATTGAAACCTTATACTATCATTGGGAGAGTTTCCAACTTACCATATCCACTCGGTGCTTAGCCTACATTCCCATAGAGTATTTTATCCACATTACATTATTGTACTTGAGAGGAATGCCATAAGCCTATCGACTCAGTCACATCATTACACATTAAAGGAATGCTATAAGTCTATCGAATCATGTGTCATTATTAGGAAAGCTCTAGAGTCCTCATGAAGGGAATGCCATAGGCCTATCAATGCATGGTTCCTCATTATATTATGACACTCGTGAAAGGAATGTTTTAAGGTTATCGATTCATGGTATATTGACTCATTAGTAAAGGAATGTCATAAGCCTATCGATTCAACAGTCATCATTACATTAAATCATTAATGAAAGGAATGACATAAGCCTATCGATTCATTATACATGAAAGGATTCTTAAGCCTACCAATTCAAGATATACAATTCATAGAAGAAAATCCTTCACATTCCATCATCATCATTCATGAGTATTAATAGTGAATATACTTTCTATCAATAACACAATTACATTCTAAACATGGTCATTATACTATTATTGAATTCACACACATATGCTTTACATCATAATCATACATAGATCCTTCATATATAGAGTTACAAGGAAGATATCCATCAATTCAATACCACAATATACTTAGTAAGTAAATACCTCCACCTTTCAAGTGGATTAATAGATCAAGAACAATTCTACTTCAATATGTAATTCGATCATAACTTTCCCTTCAAGGTTCATGAATCACATTTACCTACACACCTTAGATTAATACAATTTGGCAAGAGCAATAAAATAATTTCATCATTGTATATCCATATACACATAAACCACCCACATACTTCATAATCAATCAAATCCCAATCACAAACCATATCTTAGGAATTTGGGGGAAAATATGGATTGTAGGAGGAAACCATCTTAATTCATCTTTAAATCCACAATTCAATGCAATAATGCCTTAGAATTCGTTTTGAATTGAACCCATGCATAGATTGAAAACTAGGATTTTTGGGGAAACATTGAAGATTTGAAATCACTTTTGAGCTTGGGTCCTTTAAACATAATAAGTCAAGGATGAAGACCACCATACCTTTAATGGATGAATACCACGAAAATCTCATGAAAAACATGAAGTCTTAACTTTGGAAGCTTAAAGCCTTCACCTCCAATGGAGGTTTCTAGAGAGAGAGAGCTCTTGGAGGGGAGGGGAAATTTTGATTTTGGGTTTTGAAATAATGAAGTCTAAAATATGTTTTAATACATTAAAAACCATTAAAATATGTTAATAAACCAATAATAATCGTCCATGACCCAAACAAACCTAGAAAGGAATTTACCAAACCACCGCTCACCTTGGTCGACTTGGATAGAAAACTGGCACCAACCACGAAGCCCCCATCCACAAATCGTGGATGTGTCCTGTGCCCTTGTAGTTTGTGATTGTGGCTTGGTTTTGGAGGCCATCCACGGGACGTGGATGGACCTACGGGGCATGGTCCTCATTCGTGGTTCACCGAATTTTGGGCAGCCTATTGGTTTTAAGGGGTCTTGGGGGTTAGGCTTAGGGCCCTCCTCAAGGGCCCTTACAGTGGTCCTTGGGGAGTCGTACCTTGACGTTTAACTCCTAAACCCCTCAACCATGGCTCGGGACAACATTAAACACCCTCAAACCTAAGACGAAACTTAAACACACACAAATTAGGCTCTAGTTTCACTTACTCATTTTACAGGTCATTACAAATTGTTATTAACTTTTCCTGATGATTTTACAGACATGGATGGACCAAACGTTGCTGGTAGGGACATGCCGCCCCAAAATAAGGCTAAGGGGATAAAACTCAATGAGGATACAGCTGCATCTAGGGGCAAGGCCACCAAACTTCCCATAACTTGTGGGAAAGGCAAGGGAAAAGGAAAGGCACATGCATCAACGGAGTCCTGCTCCGACAGTGACGGTATCTACGCCACTCACCTTACTACTTCTAAGAGTGAGGGTGAGCACCGAGAGGAGCAGGCTGTAGTTTCAGAGCCTGAAGATGATGAGTTGTTTTCAACATAGAGGGTTGAGCTGCGATAAAAAAAGATGAACAATCCATCTAGGATCAGGACTCCTCTGGCCACCACAACTCCTCCTTTAGCTCAACCATAGGCCATGGTCCTAGCACCACCAGTTCAGGGTCTTCCCCCAAAGTCTATGAAAAGTCTAAAGACTGAGGGGCTGAGGACAATCATTGAGGAGAAACGTTTGTCCATTGATGGAGTCATCGATAGGTACCTAGAGATTATGAGTTGCCTAGGTCACATAAATTCCAGATCTTCACCATGCACCATGGCCCGTACATTCCAAGTTGGGTCAGAGAGTTCTACAACGCTTATAGTGCCTTAATACCACAAGGGAAGAAGCCGACAGCCAAATTTAATCTGGTTGACTATGTGGTCGTCAAAGGTAAAAGGGTAAAGTGTGATAGTGATGCCATCAATGTCATCTTCGAGTACTCCAATGATATTGATGATGACTGTCAACACCTGATTAGAACAAAGAAACTGGAAAAACATGAAAAAGTGGTTGGCCCCATTGATATCAGACGGTACTCCCAGATGGCTAGAGGTTGTGGCAGCTATTGAAAAGAAGGACCTCAATATGGCAGCGAGATATTGGTTTGGTGTCATTAGCAACACGATCATGCCATCCTGGAACGAGTCTATTCTCAGTCATGCCAAGGCAGCTTGTTTGGGTTGCATTATTGATGGAACCAGGCTGAACTTGGGAATGATCATTTCATCAGAAATGCTAATGCGGGACAAGAAGCATGAGAGTTCCCTCCCCTTTCCGATGTTGATCACCGAGCTATGCAGACGGGCTTGGGTTCCTAGAGAAGCTAAGAAAGATATGGAAGTAATTCCATCATCTTCCACTAATATCCAGAGGATCAAGGAAGAATATTTAAAGGATCAAGCAGAGAAGAAGAAGGCAGCCCTGGTGGATACATCCCTGGTTGTTGATCCTCAAACATTACTTGCAGAGGCACATTTCCCTACTCCAGCCCCTGGGCCTTCAAGTACTTCTACTGTTGTTCCTTCTGACATTTCATATTCCTCTTCTGCCTCAATGCCCCCTAGACCCAGTTATGCTCCTACTGTTGTTTCTCGAACCCCGCTCACTCAGGTTGCATTACTCGGGATAGGGAAGCTAGCCTATTCTGCCGATCGTTGTGCTGTCAGACTTGAGGCCTCTATTCTAGGCATGATTCATACTGCCCTAGCTGATGCTGTGATACTATTGAGCGCTACCATTGATGCCGTTGCGGCTAGGATAGAGGTGTGTGAGCGTGGCTAAGGGGTTACCGAGAAGGTGACAGCTTTAAAAGTCGCTATTGTTGCGCTGAGGAGTGATGTGGATCAGCTAAAGTCCACTATCATGTCCATGATTTTTGGTACGGTGGAGATTCTAGATGTGCCAAAAATGCCTCTGGCTACCACTGTAGATGAGGTTAGAGTTGAGGAGACAACTGATCCTGAGTCTGAGTCTGACACGGATGGGAGATGCTTGAGGTTGCTAAGGAGGCTTCATATGAGGGCCTTACTGAGATGGAGGAGGCCATGGTAGATGCAGTTATGCTGGCTTCTTTGGCGGATACACCTTTGGGTGACCCTATTGCAACTGTTATTCCTTCTTAGGTGACTCCGGGCAGTGATGCTCAGGTTCCGAGCACCACACCGGGCACTAATTCCCAGACAAATGGAGTGACTGTGTAGACATGATCACTCTTTACCTCCCTCTCTGTCTTAATTTTAATGACTTGTGGATATTATTTTGTTTGCATTTGAGGACAAATGTTTTTTATTTGTGGTGGGGTGAGGCCCACCTTTTGTGATTATAGTTTTGTGTATATATTTGGGTTTTTGAGCTATAAATTGTGTTTTACACTATTTTGTGGATGATTGAGCTTGTGGCTCCTTGTTTTTAATGATAAATGATTTTTTGACCCGTTCAAAAAAATTGTGCCACCTCTTGTTTGTGTTTGAATTTGGTTGTTCTATTGTAAATTTCAGTATTGGTCTTGATCAATACCGATGACTTGAATAGTGCTCATAATCAGACAAAAATGAATGTGTAGCTACGATGAGGCCAAATGAAGTTGCATAGATAATATGTGAAATTTTTGCATCTCGTTGTGACTAGCCATGTGTCGAATTGAGTCTCTTGTGATGAACATTGCACACTAGCGAAAGTGTGGAGTCTTGTTTGACATTGGTGTCATTGCCTTGTGTGATGAGCTTACCGTGAACAATGTGTGATGACACCTAGAATTTGCCCCATTGGTCCGGTTGACTAAGTGATGAAATCTCTTGATATGATCATAGGAAACTTTGAAGAGTGTAAAACAATTTGACATTATACCTCTTTTTGTGGCTTACCCTGTGAGTGTGTGAACTCCGCTTGAACATCCTTTGAGCCTCAACCTTTTCTTGGAAGAAACTTGATTAAATTGTGACCTTTCTTGATCCATTACCCATAATTCTCATAATGTGTGGTTTGTGTGAATATCCAACTTAGGCCAAAAGCCTAAGTTTGGGGTGTGGTGAAAAGAGAAGGTAAATCAAGAAGTGCAAGAAAGTCCCTTTTGAACCATGGTTTTGAGAATGATGGAATCTCTCCATATAAAAAATGAGAGAAAAATAAAAAAAGAATGAAAAAGTTGTGGAATAAAGTGTGATAGTGCAAAGAAAATGGGGTGTCCAACAATCCATGCAAGATGAATAATGGGGTAACTTGTGATCACGAATGAAAATGACAAAGAAAAGGAAAGAAAGTGTTGTTCACACAACATTTCATGATGATAACAACCATTGAGCCTAAATGACCTTACCTTTATATTCAGCCCGTTACAAGCCTTGAAAAGACATTTTTGAAATTGGGTGAGCTGAAACAAGTGTTGGTTGGAAAATAAGGGCAAACCTATGGGTGAAATCATGCATTGTGTTCATCTTTGTGAGCATGAGCGTTGCATTTGATTACGGAGCTTTAAATTGTGAACCATTGTGTGTGAATATGGAATCATTCTTTGTGTGAGGGCATTTGAGTACCTTTGTTGAGCTTGAACTTGCATTTGAAGCAAGTATTGTGAACTTGAGAATCTTTGATAATGGTGAGTCACAACTTGAATCTTTGAATGCGCAATTGATCCTTACATGAGTAAGTTGAGTCTTTTTATGTGCATTAAGGATTGAGGCTTACATAGCACTATTTGAGACATCCTTTTTGAGCTGCTGAACTTGAGTTTTACTTGAGGACAAGCAAAAGTTTATGTTGGGGGTGTTGATGAGTCCACGATTTGGACTCATTTATGGCTTTATTTTAATTGATTTAGTGTCCTTAAATGCTTATTTTGTGCCTATAACTTATGTAAATCCTTGATTTCCAGGTATTTGGATTGAGGAAGAAAGCAAGGACACTACTGAGCAAAAACGAAGAAGGCAGCTGAAAGAACAAAGAAACGAATGCTTGATGATCTCCTAACCCATTAGGCGAGTCGCCGAATAGCCATGATCTCGGCTAAAGTTCCAGCGTACCAAGTCATGAAAGAGAAAATCAAGTCGGCGATAGAAATGAACAGTTGGTGAGTCGCCTAACGGTTCCGCAATGCAGTGCTATATCACCGAAGGTTATAGAACTTGAAGATGCTGAAGACCAAAGTAAAAAGGCAATGGAATTGACCAAAAGGCGGATAGCCGAGTGGATCGTCGATCCCAACTTATTGCGCCGAATGGTCCTTCGCAGCACATTTTTAGCGACTATAAATACTTTTTTGAATATTTGGTTTAGTATCTATCTATCAATAAACTTATTATTAGTTTTGAGTTTTGAAGTTGAGAGCTTAGAACTGAGAGTATTGAGACAATATTTTCCTTAGCTTTGAAGATTTGAAGATTTCCATTTTTGAGAAATTGGAAGTGTGTCTTTGAGATTCTTTAACATTGAACTTTGTAGAGTCGAAATTAATCTTACCCAGTTGATGGAAACTCAATTTGGTAACGATTTCTATCTTTTTATGATGTCTAACTAAAACCCCAATTCTTGGGGTGTGATTAAGTGATTACGGGTTGATTTAGTTGTTAGGTATTGTTAATTGATAGTCTAAATGTTATTTAAAAGTGATTTCATTCAGTAATTGTGGCTTAATCTAAAGGGTTGTAGTTGCAAATGCAACTCTACCTTCGTGTTTTTGGCTTGCTTGAGAGAGAGGTTTTAAAAGCAAAATTACAAATTTGATGGTCTGTGGGTATTGGGTTGTCATGGGTTCAACTCGAGAGAGTGAATCCTAAACCCTTTTCCACACATTCAGCTCGAGAGAGTGAATCGACTAAAGCGTAGGTTGTTCTTAATTGCTGCTTATTGGTGTTCGAGAGAAACCAATTTGATTCGGGGTAAATTGTTCGAGAGAAAGTTTATCCCCACTAAAGTCTAGCCTATTCACTGATTTACAGCTATTTACTATTAAATGCAATCACCCATTTGTCTACCTTAGCCCATAATCCAATCATATCCCAAGAACTCGTCTCTATACGTGTTATTTTCGTGTTATTTGTTGTTGTAGTTGTTAATTACAATCAAAACCCCATATTATTTAACAATTGTGTCACCCCAAACTTGAACCATGCTTATATTCGTAAATGTTTTTACCTATGATTGACTTGAACATATTCATGTTTGTCTATTGATTCTCAAATACGTACCACTCTCTGTGGGATTCGACCCCAACTCAGTTAGTTGGGTTATATTACTAACTAACGATCGATGACACTTAGTTTTGGATGAAGTGTCTTCGAAACGTTATTAATCAAAAATCCAAAAGGATTGGTGATGTAGCCTATGAGTTGGAGCTACCACAAGAGTCAGCATTAGTTCATCTAGTGTTTCACATTTCTATGTTGAAAAAGTGTATCGGCGATACTTTATTGATCATACCAATTGAAGTTATTGGTATTAAGGATAGATTGTCTTATGAGGAGATTCCTATTCAGATTCTGGACCGCCAGGTTCGCAAGTTGAGAACCAAGGAAGTAGCATTAGACAAAGTTCTGTGGAGAAATAATTTTGTTGAGGAAGCTACTTTGGAAGCTGAAGAGGATATGCAGAAGATATATCCACATCTCTTTGATCCTAGAGAAATTCCAGATCAAGGTACTAATTCTCTTCTTAGTACTCTTTAATTGATATACTAAATGTGTTAGATTTGCTTGTTGGGTGTTTGAGCTGAATGTTAGATGTTACGCCCTTATCCTGCTAACCTAAGGGGGAGATACTGTAACATCCCGCTTTAGAAAGAAACTAGAAATAGAAAGAAACCATTTTTGGGAAGATCAAATTTGGAAAGTTTTGCAAGTTTTACTAAGTATAAGTTTTGGGTCAACTTCAAACGATCGTAACTCTCGGTAAAGGATCAGTTAGGTGTGCTATAAGATATCAAATGAATGGTCTTTGAATTATCTTTCCAACGCCATCGAGTTTGCTAATTTTTGAGCTCGTATGAGGGAGATATTTCCATTCAAAGTTGGGCTATCTAGATAAGGAAAGTTAATCGGATTTTAAAGGGGTATTTTGGTCTTTTCCATACCCGATTGGTTTAATTCGTTTTTTGTGAAGTAATTAGGGTCTAAACTGATATTATTCAGTTGCCACTTTACAAAATTACGCTAGGGCTTTGAGAGAACAGAACAGAGGAGAAAAGAGTAGAAAAGCCAAAGTTCATCGTACTTGAGGTTTCACTTGCGGATTTCGCCAAGGATTAATCCCTACGAAGTATGTGAGATCACATAGCATTGGATCCGTTCACCACATGCCAATCATAATTTATTTCAGCGTATTTATGTTCTTCAAAGTAGAGTAATTGAGTTCCTGATGGCTTTTGTTGAAGTCTCTATTGATTTCTTGATTGTTGAGTTGTTGAGGAGTTCTTGAGTTAGTTTCATGAGATTCGATGTTGTTTTTGAGTAGATTCTTGTATACTTTGGTCGTTTATTCGAATCTAAGTGTTTGGGGAAGGAACCAATCGAATCTAGATGAATTAGGGTAAAAAAACGAACAAGAAAATTCATCAAAAATCTGGGGAAAACGGGTAGGGCGACGTGCCACTCAGAGCACCCCCAGGGTCGCCAGGTCCCCTACTCTTTACCACTTCTTTCCGTTTGAGTTCCCTTGAATGGTACCTATGATTTCTAGTTGATTTCTACACTCTAAGGTACGTCTAAAGATAATGATATCATCCATAAACATGAATCATAACCTTGAATCCCTAAATTCAAATTCAAGGAAAGTTAAGAGCCAAGTCTAGAGAGTTCTTAGAGTCTTTTCAAGAAGCCTTTTGGAAATGTTTCAAACTTGTTTAAAGATTTGAGTTTTGAGTTGAGTAAGAGTAACAAATAAAGTTTTATTTTCTTCAAAATAGTATATGGGAACTATGTATTTCCAAAGATTAAATGTTTTCACATTTAAACAAGAAAGGAACCACTGATTTCCAACAGAGACTTTGAGCTAGTTTTTCAGTAAAGAGTAAATGCTTTCACAATTAAGCAAGAGAGGAAACACTGATTTCCAAGAGAGCTTTTGGGTTAGTTTTTGAGTAATTATCTCAAACCACAGAAAGGGTTATGTTTATAAATATATGAGCTAGTTATTTTTTTGGGAGTATTATTGAGCACCGTTATGGGGGAGAGTTCAGACAACTCACAGCCCCCACAAACCTTGTACCATCATGGGTAGAAAAGGGTTATACTTTTTAGATGATTCGTTAGTGCTTTATAGCATAGACTAGTGGATCTATTTAGTAGTTAGGTTCCATACCCCCGGCAAGGTATAGGATGGCCCTGGGTGCGTGAGGCGAAACGTTGTATCATCACATAGCTCTTAAGTGAGGGTTGTCGATTAGAGAAACTCCCAAACAAATATTTTGTATTCTTATATACGCAGAGTTAATTTTATTTTTGTATAGAAACAAAGTTTATATTGTATCCTTGCATACAAACTAAGTTACTATTGTATTCTATAGTACGCAGAGTTCTTATCCATGTTTTGAAGTCTTTTCTTTATACTGCATTTATATTATTGTTTTATATTGAAATGAGTTGAGTTGAGCCTAGGTATGTTCTTTCAGATTTCTTTCAAGCTTATGTCATATAATAGAATTTCCCTCGCATGCTCGTACATTTAATGTACTGATGCCAGTTGTCCTGCATCTTTTATGATGCAAATACAGGTAACTAGGATCAACACCCATCACATCATTCATTCTAGTTGAGCTTTAGAGTTGTTGGTGAGCCTTTTTTTTACCGGAGGATCCCTTTTTATTACTATCAATTTAGTTCATTAGGATGTCGTGGGTCTTTTCCTGACGTCCATATTAGGTGTTAGAGGCTTCATAGATAGTTAGTTGATGTTAGTTCATGAGTCTTTCAATTTCCTATTCAGTTATGTTGAGACTCTAGTTGCGATTTTGGCTAGTTGAATATTGAGCTTTAAAACATTCTAAGTTACTTATTGAGACAAATTAGTTATGATTGTATTTCACTAATTTCTTTTATCATGAGTTAAGTCTTACGCTAAGAATTAATCCAGGACAAGGGTTCTCTTGGGACCAGCAATGGTTCTCGAGTGCCAGTCCCACCCTGGGTAAAGGCTCGGGGCTTGACAGTTCGAGTCTATCATTCACATTTGGCATATCATTGAGTACCACCTTAGTTTGCCTTTTGAGCCTTAATTTTTTCTCCTTGCACTGTCGTTTTTGCCAATTGTCAACAAGGTTACCTTTCTCATTCGGTGAGCTGCCTTTCTATTGGAGTTTGCCGACCTGCCTCGATAAACACAAGTGATATGCACTGTGTCTTTGGGTGAGGTCATGATCAGTTGGGGAGGAATATATACTATCATGCTTTACATAAGGAGTAGGTGTGCTAGTGTCAGAGGTTAGAGTAGCGGCATCTACAATGGGCGTGGTGTCTAGTTGTATCTAGTGGTGGCAGCTTCCTTCGAACCGCATGATCCTGGAAGCAATTAGCCTCAATTCTTCAGATGTCGTTTGAAGAGGCTAAGGTGATCTGCACATTAGTATTCCCCCTAGAGGAAACTCTTGCATCCTTACATATCTTTGTGATCATGAATGGAAGTGGAAGGGAGGTTTTCTCCTGTCAAGCTCTCAATAGTATCTCCTGCTAAATAATAGTCCGCAGATTAATGTGCTCCTAGTCAATGATCGTGCCTACTAATACCACCATGAGATGGCGAAGGAAAAATTCATTTTGCCAAGGCATGATAATGTTGCTAATAAATCTAAACCGGTACTGAGCGACAACATTTAAAGTCATCTTCTCTATGTGGGCACCATCAGTCATCCGAGGAGGGTCCAACCAACCCTTCAACGAATCAAGATCATGCTGCATCCAGAGTGAAAAGATATTTGCTTGAAATTATGGCATGACTAATGCAGTGTTTAGTGCCCCAACGTGTCATTGCACCTTCTTTTCACACACTTCCACTTCGTCCAGAATCTTCTAAATTGTGCCTTTCCGCCTCTTTGGTAATACTTGGGCATAGGCTGTATAGAATTCACACACCCAGGTAGGAACATAAGCGTTTCGGGATTATGTGAACCCCTGAAACTAATAGAACTAAATGGTGTCCCAAATTTCAAGGTGATCACTCATAACTCCATCCATGGACAACCATATCTCCTCAAAAATGGTACGTTTTCCAGTTGCCTTGAGCCTATTGGAGGCTGTTGGAGAGATCACCAGGAGAGCTTTGGATGGCGCTTGAGTGGACGAAGGTTGTACAAATTTTGATAGGATGTCCTTTATCTTTCTTACAACTCCCTTTGAGGGTTGTGCACTTATGTGTGTTGATGTCTGAGGTATGGTAGGTTGTGATTGACAAGGGGCATTAGATGGCTCATTGATAAGTATTCCCTTTTGATTTTTCAAGGAAGGAGGATGAGGAAGAGACTCTTTGTCATATTCTGTATCCGAAGTCACTACCTGCTTTGTTTTTGTCATAGCCATAACCTTCAAAGCACACACATTCAAACATTGAATAATTGAAGGTTAATTTAAATCAAACTCAGTTGAAAACAAAGTTCAAAAATACACAGAGGCTCACCTAGCGAGAAGGTGAATCGCCTAATAGGATGGGTGAGATCTGATGAGTGTCACGACCCAAGGCTAGCCCCTAGATTGGGTTTGAAACTTTCTAAACCATTCCAAAATCTTGTGCTTTGATTCCATGTTTGTCACGACCTAAGGCTAGCCCCTAGATGCGACACAACGTACTCGACCTCGAAGAGGTCTCCTACAAGCCTCATAGCATTCTTGAACATAAGAACATAGGAAAATAATATGAAATTGAAACTTTTCTTTACTATCGAAGTCATTTTTCATAAGCGGAAGACTATCTATACTATGTGTCAGACCATCTACAGTACTACGAATAAAACTTTGGGACTACGCCCATACAAAATCTCTAAACATATAGTAAAAGACATAAAGGAATAAAATCACGGGTTCGTCCTCGAAACTATGAGGACTCACCAAATCTTCATCTCCTTCCTCCTTAGAAACCCATCTTCCAAGTATAGGACATCACATCTCTAAACCCTACACTTTGGTAAGAATGAAGAAATATGGGTTAGCACATAAAGTACTAAGTATGATAGCCATGCAAAAATCATGCTTAAAAAGGACATTTTCTTTTGAAATCATGCTTTATGCCATTTTGAGAAAACTTCATGAACTTAAGTATAAGAGGAATAATATACACACATAACCAATATACAAGTCATTTCTTCACATTGGAACATAATCAATATATAAACCATTACCTTCACATTAAGCCTTCACCTCAAGTAACCCTCATGCCATACTTTGTGCAATGTATGAATAACATCCCATACCACCATCCACACTAAGTACCACATCAAGGTCACCAAAAGTGAACTTAACATTCAACCTTTCCTTACACAATACTCATACATAAGAGACATAAACATTTTGTAAGTCATATCAACAAATTTGGACCATCATCTAGGGCAACCTTAAGTCATACTTGTGCAATTTATGAGTAGCATCCCATACTACTACTCATACTAAGTACTCCTTTGAAGACACCCTAGACAAAGCACATTCATACTCAATAAGTCATGACATGGAAGTAACTTATAATACAATCCAAGTATAGCATGCATCCTCACATTTAAGCATATAAGAGTCAACATTCTTCATTAGCTTCATTTAGAGCACTTTCATACATTAGTCATGAAGACCTTAGAGAACTCACTATGACCCTCTCAAAGTCTACTCGTGCAATGCATTGATGGCATCCCATACTACCACCCACACTTCATAGAACCTCTCAAGAAACCATAATGCACATCTCACATGATGGGAATAAGCATTTTACCAACATAGACAATGCGAGCTAGACATGTAATCCGGTGTCATGAAGCCCCACACCGTAAAGAGGTGGTCTACTTGCCTAAGGTAAGACCAGTATCATATAACTTAGGTGGATCCACTAGCTAGGACTTATGTGGGCACATAGTTATGGGATAAGAAAGATGTTCATTGAAATCTGGCCTAACGTAGGGAGAACTTCCATCTTACCATATCTTCTCGGTACTTAGCCTCCATTCCCATAGAGTAGTTCCCTTACAATACAATATTGTACTTGAGAGAGCCACCAACATTAGGCCTACCGACCCAAGATACATTACAGATGAAAGGGCCACCAACATTACGTCTACCTATTCAAGGTACATTATAAGGATAGCTCATTGAATTTCCAAGAAAGGGCCACCAACATTAGGTCTACCGCTTCAAGGTTCATCATTTCACACAAGAAAGGGCCACCAACAGTAGGTCGACCGCTTCAAGGTTTATCATCACATTAGTTTCTAGACTCACTATGAAGGGCTACCAACATTTGGTCTACCGGTTCATGTCATAGCCTAGAATACTTCATCATTCATTTAGGAAAGGGATACCAATATTAGGTCTACCGATTGTAGGCTATCATTACATTCGTTAGTCATTTATGAAAGGGCTACCAATATTAGGTCTATCGATTCCATAATCATTTAGTCAACACACAATCATCATACAAGAAAAGGATGCCTAAGCCTACCACTTCAAGTTACAACTTCACATTACTTTCATTTATACAAGAAAAGGATGCATAAGCCTACCAATTCAAGATATACATTACATAGAAGAAAACCCTTCACATTCTATCATCATCATTCATGAGTGTTAAGTGAGAATATGCTTTCAATAAATAAAACAATTACATTCTAAACATGATCATAGCACTTTCATTGGGATCACACACATATACTTCACATCATAATCATACATAGATCCTTCATGAACTTTCTTTCCAAGGCTATACATCAATCACAACCCAAACATCTAAGATTCTACAATATATAAGGGAATTAACATGATTCAATAACTAATTTAATATAAACATAAACAATCCAACATACTTTCATGATTCAACCAATTCCCAATCACAAATCACAACTTAGGATTTGGGGGGAAAACATGGGTCCATAGATTAAATCAGCTTAATTCACCATTAAAACATCAATTAAACCATGATTCATCACTTCAATACATTTTTAAAACGTTTGGAATTAAACCCATGCATAGATTAAAAACTAGGGTTTTTTGGGGAACTTTGGAGATTTGAAATGATCTTTAAAATTGGCTCCTTGAAAGAAACTAAGTCAAGGATGAAGAATAACATACCTTTTAGGGAAGAACTCCACAAAACTTAAGTTAAAATTGTGAGGTCTAGAGCTTGAAAGATTGAATTTTTCACCTCCAATGGAGGTTTCTAGAGAGAGAACTTTTGAAGAGGAGGGGAGGTTTCTATTTTAAGTTTTTAAATAAATGAATTGAAAAGGATTTTTAATATTTTAAAAACCCTTAAAATATATTAATAAACCAATAATAACCGTCCATTAACTCAACTAACCTTAAAAGGAATTTACCAAACCACCCTCCACTTGGCCGAACCCAAACAGCTATTACAGTCCTGACCTACGGACCATCACCCACGGACCGTGGGTGGGGTCACAGACCGTATTGTTGAGTCATGGTTCGTGGCTGAAACATGGTTTTGGGGGCCTTGACCTATAGAGGCCAACCACGGGGTGTGGATGGACCTACGGGGCATAGGTCCCCATCTGTAGGTCATCCCAAAATTATAGCTTTTTTGTTTGTTAGGGTATTGGGGTTTAGGCTTTTGGGTCCTCCTAAAGGACCCCTAGGGTAGTCCTTGGGGAGTCATACCTTGACGTTTAACGCCTAAACCCTTCAACCTAAGCTCAGGACAACATTCTACCATATGAAACCCTACAACAACTCAAACACACACTCATTAGGCTCTAGTTTCACTTACTAGTTTTCCGGGTCGTTACATGATTACTAGATTTTGACTAATTTAGGGATTTATTTCGATAGTTTATAGTCCTCAAATGCCTAATTTATGCTCAAAACTGATGTTAAAATGTTGATTTGTTACAAGGAAGGCAAAAGAAGCAAGGCAAAGACACTACTAGATGAAAAAAGAGCTAAAAAGATGAAAAAGGTTGAAGTTAGGAAAATGCTGAGAATCGACAAATCCACTCAGCGACTCGCCGAGCAGCACTTATGCTTGGCTAAAGTTCCAGACTGCCATCCATGGGGAAAAGCCAACTTGGCGATGGATTTGGACATTCGATGGACCACCGACTGGATCAGCGATACAGTCTGAATCGCCTAAAGTAACAGAACCTTGAGGATTAAAAGTCAAGGAAAACCGGCAATACGAAGGAGCGATTTGCGCGTCGCCGTCCTGTTCAACGACACTTGACTTACCTCTCCTAATGGTCTTAGCAGTTGAAATTTTGGAAACTATAAATTGATTTTATAAAGAGTGCAAAAGGGTCCTGATTTTATTATTGAAGTCCAGTTTTAGTTTTCTTCCATTTTTGGAGAGTTTTCTTTGTATTGTTCATCGAAGAATAACTTTGAAGGGTTTTTCAAGTGGATTCAAAGTGGGTCTTTGATTTTTAGCACTTTGGGTCGTTTCGAAGACTTGGATTGCAATACGTAGATCATGGAGAATGTTTTTGGTATTTATTTCTATATTTTTATGATGCTTGGCTAAAACCGCAATTCTTGGGGTGTGATCATGTGATTATTTGTCTAATTAGATGTAGCTATTGTTGTTTAATGATTTAAATGTTGTTTTAATATGGGTTTGATCGATAGCTGAGTAGTAATTCATGAATTGTTGTTGCAAATAGAATTTTAGCTTAGTGTTTTGGGCTTGCTCGAGAGATAGGTTCTAAAACCAAGGTTATCGATTGATAATTGTAGTGTGTCGGTTGTAATGGATTCAGCTCGAAAGAGTTAATGTTAACTCGCTCCTACCTATCTAGCTCGAGAGAGTAGATAAATTAGGGTTTTGGGTTGTTTTGTAGTGTTAAGTTGAAAGAACTCGCCTAAATCATAATAGTTGTTCGAGAGAAAACTATTGCACCTATAGTCTACCCTACCCACAGTGATTCAGTAATTTATTGATAAACTTCAATTACCCATGTAGAATAATTAGCCTATAATCTATCACATCTCGATAATTCCTTCGTACTTGTCTAATCCCCTATTTTAGTTATTATTTTAGTTTTTAATTGACATATTTAACCCCCCCCCCCCATCTGACATTCATGTCAAACCTCTGACTTAATTTGTTTGATTTCGACAATGTCTACTTCTAAAACCGATTAGAATTGTATCTCTACTTCCTAATTGAATTTGATACGGTACCGCTCCATGTGGATTCGACCCCAACCTTTTGTTGGGTTATATACTAGATTACTATCGCCTACACCTATTATAGGATGAGGTGTAGTTGAGCATTTATCAAGCTCGGCGAAAGGTATAGTAGAAATTACCAAAGAATTTAAGCATAAAGGGGGGAATCAATTCCAACTTGGTAATTTGTCGAGTTGGTTTTTCGCCGGCTAATACAAGTCAACTGAAACTGACCGTGCAAAATGAAAAGAGACGGTCATCAAAGGCAATGTCCACTCTTACTCGACAATTTTCCAAATAGGTTCGGGAAACCAAGAAAAGCTCCCAGAATGGGACAGTGCCCAAGGTCACTTATTCACTCAAGAAGGCAAGCTGGGGCTTACTTGGAGATTCGCCTAACCTCCTTGGCATGCTAAGATGTGCCCTCTGAATTGCCTGGTGCCTAATTTTAAAAAAAAAACCCAGCAGACGCAACAATAAAAAGTTTCCCAACATAATTAAAGTCCACCTACATGCTTTTTTACCCGTGTACTCAAACTTCCCTAGACATCCCAAAGTATTGCTCAAAAAGACGATTTGCCTTCCAAAAGTTATCACTCTATCTATCATGGGGAAAAATCATGCAATTGGGTAAACACTAGGTTAATTAGACTTCACCCACATCAAATTCAACTAAGACCCACTAAATTTAGGGGTTCAATTCCAACATTTAACCCACACATTCAATTAAATCAATTTCTAGGAAAAAACATCCATAATCAATTCAAGGGTACATTCAATATGATCATTATAGGACTACCCAATCAATTCAAACAATCACAAGAATCAAATGGCTTATATCATATACACAAACACGATTACAAGCTCAAAATACACAATACAAATTGAAAACCACCCTCAACTAGAAGCAATACTCGAAATAATAGTAAAACATGGTTTGATCAAGTGCTCTAGCAAGAAAATGCACTGAAGAGACTCAAAAATCACATAATAAGTACTCTCAAGAACTAAAAAAAGTATTGCAAGAAAACGGGAAGAAAAAGGCTCACAGATTTCAAAGGTTTTGCTTTCTAAATTTGAAAAGACCCTTGGCATTTTTATAACAGGCGCACTCAGTGGTCTCGACTAACGTCACTGATTGTATTTAGCGAATCACCTATTGAATTTTAAGCTCACCGAACATACCTAAATGAACACCAAACCTAAAGGCTGATTTAACAGACCCGATGGAGTCAGCTTAGTGTACTATGGTGGATTACCTTTTGGGGCTCAGATTGTCGAAATTGACAGTACACTTTTCCACAATTTCTAGCTCAGAAGGCTGACTAGAATAAGTCTACACAACTCCTTCGGCGGATCACCATGTTGGTTTTGGCATCACATTATGTTCTTTTTCAACCTTTTGACTTCTTTTCAATCTTCACTCACAATACGCATTATTGAAAACAATAAAACAAGAATAAATACTTGGGTTGCCTCCCAAGAAACACCTAATTTAACGTCCTGGAACAACATAATTCTCATTTCCTCAACATTCATTTTTGGTATTTGGGACGTGTAACTAGGTAACGTTTTCTTTTGACTTGGATTGAGATGAGTGGAGATTCGACACAATTGGATCTCTAGGTGCTTGATAGATACCAAATGAGAAGTCACCGTTTTAGATAAAGTGGAAAAGTAATTTTTCAAATCCTTTAACACTTTGTCAGACCCTTCAACCTTATTGAAGGTACTTGTGAGCATTTCCTTAGTTCGGTTTCCATCTAGACCAGCTCAGTCTTTTGGTCATTGATAGTAAAGGGGAGGAACATATATATCTTTGTCCGCCTCTCTATCTCTCAATTTTCCACCTCGCCAATCTTTCCAACCATCATCTTGATCCTTGTTCCAACCTTGGTTCCCACCTTGTTGTTGGTATTTTGGGTGAGAACCCCCCATTTGGTTTATCAAATATCGAACTTCTTCATTGTATAATGCCTCAAACTTTGTATCATATAGGCACTTCCCACTATTAGTTCCAACCACATTCATTGATTTAAATCCACCTCCCATGACATGTCCAGACAACCAATAGAGTTGGGTCATCATTTTGGCCATGTTTTCATCTCATTTGTTATCCATATCGATTTGTTCTTTGCTCAAACTCAGTTTTAGAGTAGACACCTGGTCTTCTCTAGTATTCCATGCTTGGTCAACGTTGGTCATGTCAACTAGCATCAAAGTAGCAATATTATATGGTTATCTAATTAATCCTCATTCGACCAACTGATCAGTCTCATCTTTATTGATTGAATCAAGGCTACAATAGATGTATTGCAGTAGAAAATCATCCATAGCACCATATGTTGGACATTGCAAAAGTTTATTATTGAACCGCAACCAAGTCTCATGTAGAGGTTCACCTCAAATGCACTTGAAATTTTGGCTTTGGCTTCTAAGTTTCACCTCTTTTAGGGGGGATAGAATCTCTCGAATGAAGTTTCATTCAACTCCACCCAAGAAGTGATAGAGTCATTTGTGAATTCCGCCAACCATCTCGTGGCTTCACCCATCAAAGATAATGGGTATAACCTCAACCTTACTGACTCTTGTGAGATGTTCATGAAAACATACAGCCCACACACCTCCACAAAATAACGAAGGTGTTCATGGGATCCTCATGAGCTAAACCCCCAAACATTCCTCTTAGTTGGAGAAATTGTAGCATTGTTCTGTTACATGAATTACAACCCTCCCGGCTGTGGGAAGTATCCGAATGGCTCCCGTGGTATAAAAAATATTCACATGCATATCATTAAAATAACTCATATTGTTGTTTTCGCTATAGTGACTACAATGGTCACTCATTGTATTAGACCTGCAAATCAGCCAACATTAATACAAAACAACAATCTACTACAACTAAACAAATTTACAAATGAATTTCTCAAATAGAATTCTAAGCCACCAATCCCCATGCACCATTTTTTATAACACTCAAATGTACCCTTTAAAACCAATTAAAAGAGTCAGCGATCGTAGTCAATAAAAATACCCAACTAAGAGTTGAGGTAGATTCCCATAGAGAATGGTATATCATAGAGAATTCTATTAAGAAACTTGGATTGTAAATTCATTAATTTGTAACAGTAAACACTAGTGGGGGATGATGTCACAAATTTAATCAAAACGATTTGGTTATTAATTATCACAATTGACCAAGCTTTTAGAAAATTAATGAATTAAAAACCAATCTAGAGGCATGGATTGGAAATCAAACTCACGTAGGAGTAATTGTGCTCCTCTATAGTGATAAGCAGTCATGAATAGGCTAGGTCATCTTCATGACACTAACCTTCTTTTGATTTGATAGAATCCTTGCATAGAATCTCCTTTGGCTCTTATCTATATGCTATACTAAAAAACATAATAATTCAATGCAAAAATATGGAAAATAGATCCGACCCATAACTTCTATTTCAATGCAAGTTAGAGACATCAAATCTAAATTGCAGTATCAGACTAATAACCCACTCCAATCAATCTCTTTCGAGCATTGAATGCAGATCGCAAGTAGAAATTAATTTTTCAGCCTTAACCCATAAGTTAACCTCGTGCTAATTATCCAAAATTCATGTATGAAAAACAACAAAATAGAGCATACACAATACCCACTACATTAAATCAATAGCCAGCCCCATAATTGCACACTTAGATTTTGGAATTGTAGCCACCCGTCACAAAAAAAACAAAGAACTTACACATTTTATGAAGGCAACCATGGGTAACATGAAATTAAGAAATTACAAGAAAACCCGCTTTGAATTTAGCTTCAAATTGTCAATTTCAAGAACAAAGTTAAAAAACCCCATAAACAAGAAAGTGTTCTTCACAAGGAAAAGTTGTTTCTCCTGTAAATTCTCTCACTATCCAATTCTAAACTCATCAAAAGATCTATTTTTCTCTCTCCTTTGGGATATTTATAGTTTTCCACAATTTGGTGCAAAACTCAAAATTCTACCCTTTGGGCGACATTGGTAGGGCTCACCGAGCTCATTCGTTGAGTTGTCATTCATGCTTCACCTTGCCTTTTCTTTCTCTAGGCTTCAGTTGTTTGAACTGCAGTCGGTGAGCGCATTTGAGTCTGTCTTTCGCATTCGGCATATCACCAAGTACCACCTTAGTTCACCTTTCAAGCCTATAAGTTTTCCCCTTACACTGTCACTTTTGGCGATGGTCAACAAGGCCTTCCTTCTCTTTCGGCGAGTCACCTTTTCTTTTGGATTCGCCGACCTTCCTCGATAAACACAAGTGTTGTGCACTATCACCTTAGGTACGATCATTCTCAGTAGCCCATCCGTATTTCTTGTTTTGCGATCATAAATGTATAGTTTGCACTTCTTTTTATATTTTGGTCATTATTTCAAACATTCATCCTTTCCTTTTCCATTAGTCTTCATAACCGCAAATCATCAAAATATCATCAGAATAGGACATATTTAGGCATTGAGGACACTTATTTAATCAGCCGCAAATGAGTGCAAATCTAGCACTCATCAACACCATTAACTTAAAATTTTACTTGTCCACAAGTAAATCCGGAACACAATTAGCTCAATAAGGGTTTCTACAACAATATTAAATGAGAGCTAACATACAAGTTCCATTACAACACTACTTTCAACAACATCCTACCCTCAAACATGATCAAAAAGCTTTAAATGATGACTAGCTGGTTTCAACAGAAGCTCAAACTCACTATAACTTCTTATCTAATGCAAGACCATGTTTCAATAAAGCATTCAAGTTCCCTCACATGAAGAATGATTACATGCCCTCACAAATAAAATCAACAAAGAAATTAGGAATCAATGCAACTCTCTCTCTCTTAAAACAGAAATGCATGCAAGCTTTATCCCATAAGTTTGCCCATATTTCTAAATCATCACACAACCTAGTTCATGCAATATCTCAAGGGACTCTTAGGCTTGTAATGAGGTTGAAGGGTAGGGACAATTCGGCTCAAGAGGTTTTATTTTGGTTTTGTCAACATATGGTTTAGACTCAAGTTGTGACAAAATGGATGCACACCCTCAGAAGGTAGTCACAAATGATAAAAAAAATTTGGGTTCCCTCTTAGAGTTTCTGCCCAAGATAACGCCTCACAATAACCAAGGTTTAGACAATTACACTAACAAGACAAGTTCTAGGATCTCACACACATGTTTTCAAGAAGAACTCACCACTCATGGCACTTCGAGATACACTTATTTAGCACAACCCGAAGATATCAAAAGAGTACATGCGATGTTCATTGCAAGGCTCACATCACAACACATCTACTCAAAAAAAGATTCAAAGAGATAACTTGAAAGTGCAGCCAAGTTGATTTCATTCTTTCAACACTAATATTATACATCATGCTCATCATGAATAGAACTCAACACATCAATATTGAACACAATCGATCCTCAAATTATTATTAATGAAAAATCAAGCATTTCATGATTTTCAAAACTCAAGAGTTAGTTGCAAAATTGAGAGAAAACAAAATAGGAAACAAGAGATACACTAAACCAAATGAAACACTCTAATTTAAATAAAAGTAAAGTTCCACAATCTTCCAAAACAGAAAATAACAAAATGCAAAACAAAAGGAGAATATTGGCACAAAGGCCATCACAACATTTTTTATAATGCTTAAATGTACTCTTTAAAACAATTTAAAAGAGACAGCGGTTGTAGGAAAAAAAAATACCTTACTAAGAGTCAGGGTCAATTTCCAAAGAGAATGATATATCGTAGAGAATTCTATTTAGAAATTTAGATTGTAAAGTAATTCTTTTGTAATACTAAAAATAAGCGGGTAGATGATTCAACCAACTTAATAAAAAAAATTGGTTATCAATTGTCACAATTAAACTAAGATTTTTGAGAATTCAAGAATAAACAAGAAATATACGGGTGCGTGGATTTGAAATCAATGTCACATAGGAGTAGTTTTGTTGCTCTATAGTGAAAATATTCATGAATAGGTTAGGTAATTTTCAATGACACTAATCTTTTTTTAATCTCATATCATCCTTGGTCTCATCTATATGCTATACTAAACAACTAAATACATTACTTTATTATCTCTTTTGATGCAAAAATATGGCAAATAGATCCAACCCATAACCTCTATTTCCAGGTAAGTTTCATACATCAAATCTACATTGCTAGTATAGGACTTATTACCCACTCCAATGAATCTCTTCGAGAATCAATCAGACATCAGATATAGGAATTAAGTCTGCAAAATTTTTGCATTAGTAAACCCTATGCTAATTAACCCAAATTCATGTATGAACAACATAAAAAATAGAGCATATGCAATAACCACTACATTAACTCAACACCCAATCCCTATAATTATACCTTTCATGAAAGCAACTATGAGTAACATGAAATTAAGAAATTAAAAGAACACCCACTCTAAATTTAACTTCAATTCATCAACTTGATGAACAAAGTTGAAAAATCCCAAAACTATAAAGTGTTCTTCACAAGGTAAAAGCTTTTCTCCTGTAAATTCTCTCACTATCCATGTCTAAACTGACCAAAAGCTCGTTTTCTCTATCCTTTAGGCTATTTGTAGTTTTCCTAAAATTGTCAAAAAAAATTCAACACACTACCCTTTGGGCGACGTTATTCGGGCTCACTGAGCACATTCAGCTATTTTTTATTCATCCTTCAGCTCGCCATCTCTTGCACTATGCTTCAGGTGTTTGATCCTTAGTAGGTGATCTCCTTTGATTCTATCTTTCACATTCGGCGTATCAGTGAGTGCCACCTTAGTTCGTCTTTCGAGCCTTTAATTTCTCTCCTTGCACTATCACTTTCGGTAATGGTCAAAAAGGTCACCCTTCTCATTTGGCGGGCCACCTTCTCTTTTAGAGTTCGCCAACATTCCTTGATAAAAAAAAATCTTGTGTATTTTCACTTTTGGTGAGGTCATGCTCACTAGGGGATACGTCTTTCTTGTTTGGCGATCATCAAAGTATAGTTTGCACTTTTTTGTTTACCTTTTTTTTCTATTCTTTAAAACATTTATCCTTGCCTTGTCCATTAGCCTTCATTGTCACACCCAGAGGCTACCCCGTGGATGTAAACACGGGACCTAGGATCACAAGTGACCCCAAGCTAACCTTGAGATGGCATATCATAAGCATACTTAAGCAACTGAACAAAAGAATCTATGCGAAAGCTTAAAATATGAGATTAATTGAATGATGGGGAATACCCAATATTGGTCTAAATGTATAAATACCGAATAAGAGTTAGTTATACTGAACAATTAATTAAAACTAAAGTTGATTCTAAAACTATGTCAGAATAAAGCCTTTAACTGACTAGAGATGTTGGGACATGCCCCCAGCTAACTATAGCATACCTGAAACTAAAATGAAAGACTAAAATATGAAAACATGTTTATTGTCCTCGAAGTATGAGGACTCACACTGAAGCAGCCAAAGGTGGATTGGGAACCGATATAGGCGTGATCTGAATGTTGAGGACCTGAACCTACATCACAAAAAAATGTAGCATAGTGTATGCTTCAATACTTGTTAGGTACTGAGCAGGCAAGATAACATAAATTCTGAACAAACATACAAACTTAACAAAATCATACTAAGAAATGATATAATCTTAACATGATAGAAATACCGAAAAGAACTGAACTGAATACAATGACCAAGTACATAACATGTTGAGACGGAATACTGAAGTATAACTGAAAATCTAGTCAAGTGAACTAGAGTCCCACTATAGGAGCTACTAATAACCAACTAACCACCACATGAGCTAACCTTGGTGTCCGATGTACTAACCCCATCAAAGGGCCTGATTGTAACACAGCGGAAACTAGTAAGCTAAACTAGAGCTAAACGTGAGGGTTAAAGTCAATGAGGTGGGAAAGGGCCAAGGGAGAAGACTAAGGCAGCCCACTCTCCCGTAGACACTGCCCTAGTGACCACCACCACCACCACGACTCATGGAAGGGACCACGGCACGTGGTGTGGTCCGTGGTTGACTAGGCAATGAGCTCCATAAAATCTGCCCAAAATAAGCCTCTCTTCATGAGCCACTTCACGGCTCGTGGAAAGCCTCGTAGAGGAGAGTTGGGTGTGTGGGGGTGTAAAGGAGGTGGCAAGCCACAGCCTCAAGGCCCACGAGAGGGACCACGACTCGTGGGCTTAACCACGACTCATGGAGCTCCTCGTGAGGTTGCCTTGGGCTTGTGGGCTAAAGTCACAAGTTGCCTATCCAGTGCCTCAAGTCCACGAGAGGGACCATGGCTCGTGGAGCCCCTTGTGGCACCTGGGCAGCTCACTTTAACTGAGAGGTGTTTTGGGAAATTTTGGTTTAAGTCCAGTCAAAGTGAAGTTGTTTTGGTTAAGTTTAGGGTCACTATAAAAGTCATTTTTAAGTCAAATTCACCTATACTAAGTCATTTTTTTCCAAACACCAAAAGTATTCCCAAAGTCCATGTCCTCTCAAAAATTACTCTCTCTAGAACTTCAAGGAAGAAGAAGAAGGAAGTTGGAGTTAGGGTTGAAGGAGCAATTTTTTCTAACCAATTCAATTGTATTTCATTGCTAAGGTATGGTAGTCTTTCATCCATGGATATATTTCATCCATGGAGTTTCTTCAAAACCCCAATTTGAAAGATAGAAATTCCCCAAAAGCTAGGGTTTGTCTTCAAATCATGGGTTCTTTTCAAAAATGATTCTAATGCTTGAATTACTTTATATTATGATTGAATTGATGATTTATCATGGAATTTATGTTGAAAACCCCAAGAACCCATGAAACCCCTAAATTACTCAATTATGATCTTGTGATGTGGGTTTGTTGATTATTGAAGAATATTATAATATTATGCATGTAGTGATTGGCTCACTTGAATAATGATTATAACCATGTCTAATGTACTGAATTATAGATGTGTTGATTAAATATGAGCCTTGATGATAGAAAGGCAAATTAGGATGTTATGCATGATTTATGAAGTTTAGTATATGCTTTAAGAACACTTTGAGAGTAAAGTGATTATGATTATAGACTTGTTGTGTGTTGTTAAAAGGTCATTCCCAATTACACACTCATGTATGATTGTGATAAGATGGGAGAGGTTTTGTCACTATATGATGATTCTAAGGTTGAAAGGTCTGTCACCTATTAAATCTATATGTAGACATGGACGGTGAAAGGTTATTCTCACGCATGATCTAATGAGCTATCTTATGAGTTATGTTAGATTGAGTGTTAAGAGATTTTTCCATTTATGTGAACTTAAGTCAAGAGTTAATATGAACTCCTTGGGAATAATTCTTAGCGTCGAGTGGATATTAAAAATGAGATGGGTTCCTTCTAAGCTAGTTGAGTCCGGGTTCCCAAAGTATATCTCATAAGATGGAAACCTTTTACGTTAGTTGACTCCGGATTTCTTGTAGCAATCTCCTTATCCCATAAACTATGTGCCCTCATAGGTATTTAACTAGTGGATCCACCTAAGCTAAGAGTATGGTTCTACCTTAGGCAAGTAGAACAACCATTTTCGGTGTGGGGTATACACTGGATTCCATGTTAGCTCACATAGTCTGTGTCAGTTAAGGCTTATTCCCATTAGTACAACAATATAAACAAGAATATGAAATATGAACTATTGTAACTCAAGAAGCTTTAATTAGTATGGGTCAGATTATGAGATCTTATTCATGCATTGCAAAATTATGCTTTGAGGGCATTTATGATATGTTCATTTTATGATGTGATGATCTATGAGTTGATTATGTTGATGACTTATGTTTTTCTGCTATCTTCAAAATGGTGCTTTACTTAGTAAATTGCATGCATTCAACCGAAATATCCATTTTAGCATGTTTTCAATAATTTTGTGCATGGTTATCATACTTAGTGCATTTTTGTACTAACCCATATTTTCCTACATTTTCCCCAAGTGTAGGGTCCGGTTCTCAAGGTGGTCAACATTGTGGCTAAAGCTTGAATTTGATCATTTCTCCAAGCTTGTTAGCGAGTCCTCATGATTCGAGGACGATTTTTTCAATTAGTAGTTTCTTTCCTTGTATTCCCTTTTTGGACTATGTTGTATGGGTTCTGACCCTATTTAATTCATGTATTGTAATAGATGGTTATATTGAGACAAGTCTAGACTTTTGCTTTCCTTTATGAAAATTTTGGACTTGAAATGCATTTATACTCTTATTTTTGTATTGCTTATGTTATGATATACTAAGTGGCTTACATGGAGCCTTTTGGGGTTCTATGTGCCTTCTTACATCTAGGGGGTACTCCTGGGTCATGAAAAACTTGGTATAAGACTACGAGGTTTAGAATGATTCTAGGATAATGTCTTATAAGCAACATATAGTAGAGTCTTGTTCATAAGTATGAAGCACACCCTCTTTATGAATGAGAAGCTACAAGATATTTAGGAAATCTAACTTCTTCATTACTCTTAAGTCGTACTTTAGAGTTTAACTCTAAAATATTTCTCTTTCTTAATCCTTCTCTTGTATCTTCTGGATATGAATACACGAAGGGTTAATGCTAGAAGGATGGAAAAGGATAATGTGAATCGAGAAGGTCCTACCCAAGCTTCTCAAGCTCCGATTGATCCTTTGGCTATGTCAAATGAAGAGGTTAGGTCGGATTTTCAAATGATGGCCCAAGCTCTGGCGGCTCAAGCCAATAGGGATGTTGTGACTCATGTGAATCCTAATTTTAATTCGGCTGCTTCAAGGGTTAGGGATTTTGCTAGAATGAACCCTCCCGAATTTCATGGCTCCAAAGTGGAAGAGAATCCTCAAAGGTCCATCTATGAGGTTTATAAAGTTCTTGATATTATGAGGGTGTCTTCGGGAGAGAAGGCGGAGTTAGCCGCCTACCAACTAAAAGATGTGGCTCAAGTGTTGTATGATCAGTGGAAGAGTGAAAGACCCATAGGAGCAGGGCCGGTAGAATGGGAATCGTTCAAATCGGCATTTCTTGATAGATTCTTTCCCCGAGAGTTGAGGGAAGATAAGGTGGAAGAGTACATTAACCTTCGCCAACGAATTATGAGCATGAAAGAGTATGTCCTTAAGTTTACTCAATTGTGCAAGTATGCTCCGGCTATGGTGGCATAATCGAGGGATAAAATGAGTAAGTTTTTGACGGGTGTGTCTAACTTGGTTGAAAAATAATGTCGTACGGCAATTCTCCATCATGACATGGATATCTTAAGGCTCATGGTATATTCTCAACAAATTGAGGAACCGAAACTTAAGTAAAAGAATATGGAGGTGAAAACAGTTAGAACCGGTGATGGGAACTTCCCAATGCTAGGTCTGATGAATAAGGTCAACCAAGGTTCAAACAACAGTTTTCCACCAAAGCTACTCTAGTGCTCGAAAGGTCAACAAGGATAGGGTTTCCCACCCCTTAACCTCAAGGAGGTAATAGTGGTGGTTCTTATGTGGCTAGGCCTAATTGTGTAAAATATGGAAGAAAACATGATAGTAAGTGCCTAGTTTTCACCGATAGGTGTTTTAGTTGTGGAAATATTGGCCACAAGATGAGATATTTTTCGATGCTCAAGGTTAAGGGAAGGGAAGATAAATAAGCTCCTCCAAGCGGTTCAAACTCCAATCCCCCAAAGCAAAACCACTTTTATGCTCTTTAATCCCGAGGTGACCAAGAGAGCTTCCCGGTTATTGTGACCGGTATGTTAAAATTCTTTCTTATTGATGTGTATGCCTTGTTAGATCCCGGTGCAACTTTGTCCTTTTTGACCCCTTTTGTAGCCATAAAGTTTGATATACTCCCCAAAGTTTTACTAGAACCTTTTTTGGTCTCTACCCCGGTTGGTGACTCGGTGGTGGCTAATAGAGTTTACTGAAAATGCCTGGTTTCCTTGTCCCATAGAGTTACCGTGGTGGATTTGGTAGAGTTATACATGTTAGACTTTGATGTGATTTTGGGTATGAATTGGTTGCATGCTTGGTATGCCTCTATTGATTGTAAGACTCGGGTGGTTAAATTCCAATTTCCAAATTAGCCTATTTTAGAGTGGAAGGGGGAAATTCTATACCTAGAGGTCAATTTGTCTCTTGTCTTAAAGCTAGTAAGATGATCTCAAAATGGTGTATCTACCAACTTGTGAGGGTGATGGATGTTGATTCTGAAACCCCTTTTTTAGAGTCAGTTCCATTAGTGAATGAGTTCCCAGAAGTTTTTCCTGATGATTGTCCAGTATTCCTCCCGAGCGGGAAATAGATTTTGGTATTGCTTTTTCCGAAAACACAACCTATCTCTATTCCTCCTTATTAAATGGCTCCGCGGAATTGAAATAGTTGAAAGAGCAACTAAAGGATTTACTAGATAGGGGTTTCATCTAACCAAGTATCTCTCCATGAGGTGCTCCATATTATTGTTAGAAAGAAGGAATGTGTATTGATTATCGTCAATTGAATAAAGTGACCATTAAGAAAAAGTACCCTCTTACGAGAATTGAAGACTTGTTTGACCAACTCCAAGGGGCTAGTTATTTTTTCAAGATTGACCTTCGTTCAGTGTATCACAAATTGAGGGTGAGAGGGGATGACATTCCCATGACGGCTTTCCGAACTCGGTATGGGCATTATATATTCCTTGTGCTGTCATTTTGTTTAACCAATACCCGACGGCATTTATAGATTTAATGAATAGAGTGTTTAGCCAATACCTAGACATGTTGGTGAGTGTGTTTATTGATCGCATCTTGATCTATTCAAGGAGTGAGAATGAAAATGTGAACCATTTAAGAATTGTGTTGCAATTTCTTAAGGAATAAAACCTTTTGCAAAGTTTAGCAAGTGTGAATTTTGGTTGAGGTCCGTAGTTATCCTTGGTCCTATTGTCTCAAGTGAGAGTATTGAGGTAGATCCTAAGAAGACGGATGCGGTCAAGAGTTGCCCTACCTCTAACTCTTTCCAACATTAAAAGCTTTTTGGGTTTGGCCTGTTTCTATAGAAGTTTTGTTGAGGGGTTTTCATCCATTGCTTCTTCGTTGATGGCTTTGACACAAAAGAAGGCTAAGTTTGTGTGGTCGGAAGCTTTTGAGATAATTTTCCAAGAGTTGAAAGTTAGACTTACTTCCACTCTGGTGTTGACCTTAACGGAAGGTACATATGGTTTTGTGGTTTATTGTGCTGCCTCTAGAGTTGGATTGGGATGTGTGCTTATGCAAAATGGTAAGGTGATTTCCTATACTTCATGGCAACTTAAAGTCCATGAGAAATTATCCTACCCATGATCTTGAATTAGCGGCGATTGTGTTTGTCTTGAAATTACGGAGGCATTATTTGTATGGGGTCCATGTGGATGTTTTCACCAATCACAAGAGTTCAATATGTGTTTAGTCAAAAGGACTTGAATCTTTGCCAACAGAGGTGGTTAGAACTATTGAAGGATTACTACATGAGTGTCTTTTATCACCCCGGCAAAGCCAATGTGGTGGCGGATGCACTTAGTAGGTTTTCCATGGGTAATGTGGCTCATGTAGAGGATTTAAAGAAAGAGTTGGTTCGTGATGTGCTTAGGTTGGCCCGACTAGGAGTTCAACCAGTAGATTCCACCGGTGGCGTCATAGTCCATAATGGTTCGAAATTGTCCTTTGTGATGGATGTGAAGTCTAAGCATGTTCTTGATCCTATATTAGTTGAGTTGAAAGAGTCGATACTGAAAAAGTCCGTTGAGTCTTTCTCCCAAGGGGGACATGGGGATCTTAGGTACCAAGGGCAGTTATGTGTTCCGAATGTTGATGGTTTGAGGGAACAAATTTTAGAGGAGGCTCATAGATCCCGATATTCTATTCACCCGGGAGCCACCAAGATGTACCATGACCTACAGGAAGTCTATTGGTGGAAACGAATTAATAAGGACATCGCGGAATTCGTGGCCAAATGTCCTAATTGTCAACAATTTAAGGTTGAGAAACAAAGGTCGGGAGGCTTGTCACAAGATATTGGTATTCCCACTTGGAAGTGGGAAGATGTGAACATGGATTTTATTGTAGGCTTGCCAAGTACTAAGCACCAACATGACTCGATATGTGTAATAGTGGACCGAATGACTACATCCGCTCATTTCATTCCCGTCAAGTTGTCCTACTAAACGGAAAAATGCTAAGTTGTATATGAAGGATATAGTAAGGTTACATAGAGTACCCTTGTCTATCATTTCGGATCAAGGTCCATAAATTACTTCACAATTTTGGAAGTCTTTCCAAAAGGGGCGACTTACCTAGGTGAAGCTTAGCACCACTCTCCACCCTCAAATAGATTGTCAAGTGGAACGCACCATTCAGACTTTAGAGGACATGTTGAGGGCCTACACGATAGATTTCAAAGGCAATTGGGATGACCATATGTCGTTAGTTGAGTTTGCTTATAATAATAGTTACCATTCAATTATCAACATGGCTCTCGTTAAGGCTCTCTATGGTAGGATATATAGGTCTCCTATAGGGTGGTTTGAAGTGGGAGAAGTTGCTCTCCTGGATCTATAATTGGTGCGTGAGGCCATTGAGAAGATTTGGGTTATTAGAGAGGGGTTAAGGACAGCCCAAAGTCGGCAAAACTCCTATGCCGATGTTAGAATGAGAGATCTCGAATTCGAGGTGCATGATTGTGTTTATTTGAATATTTCACCCATGAAGGGTGTTATGAGAATTGCCAAAAAGGGTAAATTTAGTCCTCGATTTGTGGTTCTTTATGAGATTTTGAGGCGTGCAGGCAAAGTTGCATATGGGTTAGACTTGCCAAATGAGTTGGTGTTAGTACATCAGGTTTTCCATGTCTCAATGTTAAAGAAATGTATTGGGGATCCATCAACCATAGTGCCCTTATAGGGTTTAGATATTAAGGAGAATCTTTCTTATGAAGAGATTTCGGTTGAGATTCTAGATCGGCAAGTCAAGAGGTTAAGAAACAAGGAATGTTCCTGCGTGAAGGTATTGTGGAGGAATAGCTTAGTTGAGGGTTCTACTTGGGAGGCCGATAAAAAGTCCCGATAACCTCATATTTCTCCTTCCTCTCCTATGCAAGCTTGAGGTAAGTAGCTCCTCCTGAGTCTTCTTGTTTTCGAAGTCATGAGTGAGTCATGTGTTTTTTTCCATGATTTCCTTATGTTGTGCATGTTCTTGAGAAATTCATGTTTAGTAAAAAAAATGAGTTTTCATGATTTATGTTCCTCATGTTGTTGTGCATTGACTAAGAGTTGCCTATTTGACTTCATGAGATGAGTTGATGAACATGCTTTAGTATGCATTAAGAGTAAATTGTATCGTGGGTCCATGATGTTGTGTTGAGCATGATTTTAGTTGGAGAAGGTAGTTCCTTATACGAATATGATAAATGTTGAAATTTCATGCATAATGGGTTGTTATATGTAGTTACTACTTCCTTATAGTTCATTAGTTATGTTTGAGATGTAGTTGATGTTTCCTACTTTGAATTGTGCATCATTTTGATGTTTCATGCATGATGGGCTGCTAGTCTTGAGTCTTTACTTCCGTAAGGTGTCTCGATCATCATTCAAGGACAAATGTCCCCAAGGGGGAGATATTGTAACACCCCGACTTGTGGTAGGGACAACGGCATGTGGTGTTGTCAGCAGTGGACTAGGCAGTGAGCTGCCCAAAATCTTCCCAAAATATGCCCTCTTCATGAGCCACTTCACGGCTCGTGGAGGAGAGTTGGGTGTGTAGGGGTGTAAAGGAGGTGGCAACACACTGCCTCAAGGCCCATAATAGGGACCACGGCTCGTGGTCTTGACCATGGTTCGTGGAGCCCCTCGTGAGGTTGCCTTGGGATTGTGGGCTAAAGGCACAAGTTGCCTATCAACTCTCTGAAGTCCAGGAGAGGGACCACGGATCATGGAGCCCCTCGTGGCACCTAGGCAGCTCACTTTAGGTGAAGGGTGCTTTGGGAAATTTTGGTTTAAGGCCAATCAAAGTGAAGTTGTTTTGGGTAAGTTTAGGGTCACTATAAAGTCATTTTTAAGTCAAATTCACCTAAACTAAGTCATTTTTTTCCAAACACCCAAATTATTCCAAAAGTTCATCTCCTCTCCGAAAATTATCTCTCTAGAACTTCAAGGAAAAACAAGAAGGAAGTTGGAGCTAGGGTTGAAGGAGCATGGTTTTTTACTTAATTCCATTGGATTTCGTTGCTAAGGTATGGTTGTTATTCATCCATGGATAGCTTTCATCCATGAAGTCCCTTCAAAACATCAATTTCAAAGATGGAAATTCCCTAACAGCTTGGGTTTGTCTTCAAGTCATTGGTTCCTTTCAAAAACGATTCTAATGCTTGAATTACTTTATATTATGATTAAATTGATGATTTATTATGGAATTTATGTAGGAATCCCCAAGAACCCATGAAACCCCCATATTTCTCAATTATGATCTGGTGATGTAGGTGTGTTGATTATGGAAAAATGTTATGAGAATATGCATGTAGTGATTGGGTTACTTGAATTATGAGTATATCCATGTCTAATGTAGTGAATTCTAGATGTGTTGCTTCAATATGAGCCTTGATCCTAGAAAGGAAAATTATGATGTTATGCATGATTTATGAAGTTTAGTATATGCTTTAAAAACACTTTGAGAGTAAAATGATTATGATTATAGACTTGTTGTGTGTTGTTGAATGGACATTCTCAATTACACACTCATGTATGATTGTGATATGATGTGAGAGGTTTTCTCACTATATGATGATTCTAATGTTGAAAGGTTTGTCACCTATTGAATCTATATGTATACATGGACGGTGAAAGGTTATTCTCACGCATGATCTAATGAGCTATCTTATGAGTTATGTCGGATTGAGTGTCAAGACATTCTTCCATGTATGTGAACTAAAGTCAAGACTTTATATGAACTCCTTGGGAATAATGTTTAGCATCAAGTGGATATTGAAAATGAGATGGGTTCCTTCTACGCTAGTTGAGTCCGGGTTCCCAAAGTATATCTCATGAGATGGAAACGCTTTACGTTAGTTGAGTCTGGGTTTCTTGCAGCAATCTCCATATCCCATAAACTATGTGCCCTCATAGGTATTTAGCTAGTGGATCCACCTAAGCTAAGAGTACGGTTCTACCTTAGGCAAGTAGAACAACCCTTTTCAGTGTGGGGTAGACATCGGATTCCATGTTAGCTCACATGGTCTATGTTGGTTACGTCTTATTACCACTAGTACAACAATATGAACAAGAATATGAAATATGAACTATGGTTACTCAAGAAGCTTTACTTAGTATGGGTGAGATTATGGAATCTTATTCATGCATTGCAAAAGTATGCTTTGAGGGCATTTATGATATGTTCATTTTATGATGTGATGATCTATGAGTTGATTATGCTTATGACTTATGTTTTTCCCCTATCTTCAAAATGATACTTTACTTAGTAAATTGCATGCATTCAACCAAAATTTCCCTTTTAGCATGTTTTCAATGTTTTTTTGCATGGCTATCATACTTAGTGCATTTTTGTACTAACCCATATTTTCCTACATTTTCCCCAAGTGTAAGGTCCAGTTCTCAAGGTGGTCAACATTATGGCTAAAGCTTGAATTTGATCATTTCTCCTAGATTTTTAGCGAGTCCTCATGATTCGAGGATGATTTTTTCACTTAGTAGTTTCTTTCCTTGTCTTCCCTTTTCGGACTATGTTGTATGGGATGTGACCCTATTTGATTCATGTATTGTAATAGATGTCTATATTGAGACAAGTCTAGACTTCCACATTCCTTTATGCAAATTTCGGACTTGAAATGCATTTTTACTCTTATTTTTCTATTATTTATGTTATGATATGCTAAGTGGCAAAGATGGAGCCTTTTGGGGTTCTATGTGCCTTGTTACATCTTCGGGGTACTCCTGGGTCATGACAAACTTGGTATCAGACCACGAGGTTTAGAATGATTCTAGGATGATGTCTCATAAGCCACTTATAGTAGAGTTTTGTTGATAAGTGTGAAGCGCGCCACATTTATGAATGAGAGGCTACAAGATGTATAGGAAATCTCACTTCCTCATTACTCTTAAGTCGTACCTTAGAGTTTAACTCTAAAATATTTCTCTTGCCTAATCCTTCCCTTGTGTTTTCAGGATATGAATACACGAAGGGCTAATGCTAGAAGGATGGAAGAGGAGAATGTGAATGAAGAAGTTCCTCAAGCTCCGATTGATCCGTTGGGTATGTCAAATGAAGAAGTTAGGTCGGATTTTCAAATGATGGCCCAAACTTTGGCAGCTCAAGCTAATAGGGATGTTGTGACTCATCTGAATCCTAATTTGAATTCGGCTGCTTCAAGGTTTAGGGATTTTGTTAGAATGAACCCTCCCGAATTTCATGGCTCCAAAATGGAAGAGGATCCTCAAAGGTCCATCTACGAGGTTTATAAAGTTCTTGATATTATGGGGGTGTCTTCGGGAGAGAAGGCGGAGTTAGCCGCCTACCAACTAAAATATGTGGCTCAAGTGTGGTATGATCAGTGGAAGAATGGAAGACTCGTAGGAGCGGGGCCGGTAGAATTGGAATAGTTCAAATCGGTATGTATTGATAGATTCTTTCCCCGAGAGTTAAAGGAAGATATGGTGGAAGAGTTCAGTAACCTTTTAGCATGTTTTCAATGTTTTTGTGCATGGCCATCATACTTGGTGCATTTTTGTACTAACCCATATTTTCCTACATTTTCCCCAAGTGAGGGTCCGGTTCTAAGGTGGTGAACATTGTGGCTAAAGCTTGGATTTGACATTTCTCCTAGCTTGTTGGTGAGTCCTCATGATTCGGGGACGGATGTTTTCACTTAGTAGTTTCTTTCCTTTTATTCCCTTTTCAAACAATGTTGTATGGGTTGTGATCCTATTTGATTTAAGTATTGTAATAGATGGCTATATTGAGACAATTCTAGAATTCCGCATTCCTTTATGAAACTTTTGGACTTGAAATGCGTTTTTACTCTTATGGTTTTATTGCTTATGTTATGATATGCTAAGTGGCTTACATGGAGCCTTTCGGGGTTCTATGTGCCATGTTACATCTAGGGGGTACCCTTGAGTCGTGAGATCAATATACCTTGCCAGGGGTATAAAGGCATGACTGGTGTGATCACTAAATTAATGCCCACAAGAAGGGACTTATAAACCTACGGGGTAAAGTAGATTTGGGACTGTGAGGGTACACTGAAACCCTAATCCATTCGGTGCTAAGTTTACTCCCAACTAATTATGTATTTGACACATTATGACTGTAATACTGAATAGCTCAAAATACTGACTTACAAAATCTGAGAATGTAACAATTATATACTAATAATGTGACATTCAAATACAGAGGCATGTATATCTGTTTAACTAACCTAGCATGTGTAATTCATGAACTTAAGGAATCTACACAACTAGGGTTTTGAATTTCATGCAAAGAACATTGCAACTATTTCATGAAAAAATGATTATCTAATTAGGAATACTCTAACAGCTAAATTACAACTGATATCTAAGGTTTTAGAAACCCTATGTTGAAGAAAAATATAGGGATCAAGATTCTGATGGAATTCTAGGGACCTAATGGGTGAAAGGAACCCACTAGTTAAGTTTGATGAATTTTGGTGAATGAATCTCTTAAGGTAAATTCTGACAAAGTCACTAGGATTAAACTGACCAAAACGACGTACTTCCGGGATTAAACGATGTAGTTTAGGCGTCCAATTCATAGGGGAAAAGACCAAAATGACCCTAACTTAAAAGCTGATGGGGCCACCGATGGACCGTAGGTCGACTAATGTTCCGTCCTGTCAGTCGTCTATTGGCTATCAGAGAGGGGTGCTGAGGGTCATGATCTAAGGACCACGTACCATGGTCCCATATACGGTCTTTAGGTCCTTCCGTTGGTCAACCCTTTCCTCGTAGTTTTAAGGGAAAGCTGAGGCGGCCAACAACTAACCCCTCCTACGGTCCATGGGTCAACCTACGGTCCGTAGGTGGTATCCATCGATGGAACCTGCAACTTCTAGAAATCTGAAATCTGGCTCCATTTCGAATCTGGGGTGTTACGTTATCTCCCCCTTGGAAACATTCGTCCTTGAATGAAGTCTAAACTAGCTTAATATGGAGGAAAGGAGCTGCAATCCCTATCGCTAAATACTAGAAACTGAAATCTAACTGAACTGAGTTCCAAGAACATGCAATTATGCTGAATGCAAGTATAACTGAAGGAACATGATATTAAGACTGAATTTATGCAATAGTAAACTGAAAGACTAGACATGAACTATTACCTCAGGCTGAATTGGAATCGGAAGGAAAAATATGAGGATACTTGGACTTCATGGCTCCTTCTACTTCCCTAGTAGCTCCCTCTACGGACTAACTTCTCCACAAAACCTTAACTGAAGCGACTTCTTTATTTCTCAACCTTCAAACCAGACAATCAAGAATTTCAAATGGCACCTCTTTATAAGTGAGACTGTCCTTCACATCCACACTTTCTAATGGTACTATTGATGCTAGATCACCCACACACTTCTTCAACAAGGAAATGTGAAAAACTGGATGAACCACTGCTAGTCCTACTGGAAATTCTAACTTATAAGCCACTTTAGCAACCCTTTTTAGGATCCTGTAAGGACCTACATATCTAGAACTGAACTTCTCTTTCTTTCCAAATCTCATCACTCCCTTCATAGGTGATACTTTCAGGAAACCCAATCATCAATTTGGAACTCCAAGTCCCTTATCCTTACATCTGCATAGGACTTTTGACGACTCTGGGTTGTCTTAAGTCTATCTATGATGAGCTGAACATTTTCCATAGAATCATGAACCAAATATGGCCGTATCAAGGATGCTTCATCTACTTCAAACCAACCAATTGGAGACCTACATCTAGGCCCATACAGTGTCTGATAAAGGCCAACTGAATACTGGAATGGTAGATATTATTGTACGTGAACTAGATGAGAGGTAGGTGATCATCCCACCTACCCTTCAAATCGATCATGCAAGCTCTCAATATGTACTCTAGGGTCTGAATTGTACGCTCTGCCTGACCATCCGTCTGTGGATAAAATGTTGTGTCGATATTTACCTGAGTACCAAGACCCTTCTGAAATGATTTCCATAAATGAGAGGTAAGCTAAGAACCTCTATCTGAGATTATAGACAAGAGAACCCAATGTAACCAGACTATCCCATTAATGTAGAATTTAGTGTAATCCTCCATTGAATATGTAGTCTTAACAGCCAAAATATGAGTGGACTTAGTAAATCTATCTACTATCACCCAAATGGAGTCATGTTGTCTGCGAGTACGAAGTAAACCCGTAATGAAATCTATGTTTATCACTTTCCACGTCCATGTCGGAATGTTAATCTCTTGAGTCATACCTCCTGGTTTCTGATGTTCTACTTTAGCTTGTAGACAATTAGGACACTTACCCAAAATATGTACTATATCCTTCTTCATGCCATTCCACCAAAAGATTTCCCGCAGATCACGGTACATATTAGTGGCACCTGGATGAATATAATACATGGAGTTATGGCTTCTGTAAGGATCTTCTGCATCAACTCACCCACCTTAGAAACACATAAGCAACCCTGGTAAAGAAGCAAACCATCTCCCCCTTGGGAGAAAACCTCTACTTTCTGCTGATGAACTGCACCCTTCAACTGAAGCAATATAGGATCACTATCTTGTTTTTCTTTAACCTCCGCTACAAATGAAGATTCGGATCTATTATGAACTATCACACCACCATCTGACATGTCTGTAAGACCAACTCCTAAGAGAGCAAGCTGGTGAACATCTTTCGCAAATTCCTTCCTTTCTTCCTCAACATGTGCTACACTACCCATAAATAGTCTGCTAAGAGCATCAACTACTACATTGGCCTTACCTGGATGATAAAGCACATTCATATCATAGTCCTTGAGGAATTCAAGCCATCTCCTCTAGCGAAGATTCAACTCTTTCTGGGTGAATACATACTGGAGGCTCTTATGATCTATGAATACCATACACGTAATGTCTCCTAACCTTTAGGGTAAATACTACTGCTACAAGCTCGAGGTCATGAGTCGAATAATTCTTCTCATGTACCTTAAGTTGTTTAGAAGCATAAGTTATAACCTTACCTCTCTGCATCAACACACAACCTAGGCCGACTCTGGATGCATCACAATAGATCACATAACCATATGAACCCTATTGTAAAGTTAACAAGAGAGTTGTAGTAAACCTAGTTTTCAGTTCTAAGAAGCTCTTCCTACACTCACCTCACCATTGGAACTTAACCTTTCTCTAAGTCAACCTAGTCAATGGGGAAGTTAGGGATGAGAATCCTTCCATAAATCTTCTGTAGTAACTAGCCAAACCCGAGAAATATATGATATTTGTACGAGACGTGGGTCGGGGCCATTGTTTCACTAGCTCTATTTTCTGAGAATCCCCTCAGATCCCTTTGCTAAATACATAATTACCAAGGAAAGAAACTGATTGTAACCAAAACAAATATCTGCTAAACTTATAATTGGCGATCTTTGAGAGTGTCCAAACCAACTCTCATAATAGATGCAAGTTCCTCCTCATTCCTAGATTAAATGAGGAAATCATCAATAAAGACGATATTGAGTCCTATTCATTAAATCCATAAAAGTTGCATGAGTATTGGTTAGTCCAAATGACATAACTAAAAATTCATAATGACCATACCGAGTCCTGAAGGATGTTTTTGGGATGTCACTATCTGTGACTCAGAGCTGATGATAGCCAGATCTAAGGTCTATCTTAAAAAAATGAGCACCCTCAAGTTGGTCGAATGAGTCATTAGTCCTGGGGATAGGGTAATTATTCTTTATTGTGACTTTGTTCAACTGTCGATAGTCAATGCACATCCTGAGAGAACCATCTTTCTTTTTCAAGAATAACACTGGAGAACCCCATGGAGAGATACTCGGTCTACTGAAGCCTTTATCTAGAAGGTTTTTCAACTGATATTTCAATTCCTTGAGCTTAGCTGGAGCTATTTTATAAAGAGGAATCGAAATGGGTTAAGTATCTGGAAAGAGATCAATTTCGAAAACGATTTACCTTTTGGGAGGAACTTTGTAGAGATCTTCTGGAAACACTTCTAGAAACTCATTTACTACTGGAACTAACTCAAGAGTTGAGGTTTGGGAGTTTGAATCCTTAACCCGAACTAGATGATAGATGTATCCTTGAGAGATCATCTTCCTAGCCTTAAGGTAAGAGATAAACGGACCTACAGGCACTGAACTCCTACCCTTCCATTCTAAGACTAGCTCGTTTGGAAACTGAAACTAAATGATCCTAGTTCTACAATCGACTGAGGTATAACTGAAATCTAACCAATCCATGCCAAGAATGATATCAAATTCTACCATTTCTAACTCTATTAGATTTGCTAAGGTGATTTTCTCAGACACTAAGACTGGGCAATTTCTATATATATATCTACCTATAACTAGGTCTCAACCTGGGGTAGAGACTTAGAAGGGTTCTAAAAGAGTTTTCGGACTGACACAAAAGTTTACTTCTATATATGGAGTTACAAAGGCAAGAGTAGCCTTTAGATCTAACAAAGCATACATATCTAAATGAAATACTCGTAACATACCAATAACCACATCGGGAGAATCTTCTTGATCCTGGCGAGCCTGGAGAGCATACAACCTATTTTGGCGCTGACCACCACCTGTACCAGATGAAGCACCCTGCTGAGTTTGGCAAAATGATGGTACTGTTGGGACCGTAGACTGAGCCCTACTATAATTACCTACATGTCCCTGCCTGGCATAAGGGCAATTCTTCAATATGATCAGACTGTCCCTAACCAAAGAATCATTCCTTGCCTACAAGACACTCGCCTTGATGGTTCTTACCACACTTCGGACAAGATAGGTAGGCCATGCTCCTTGTAGCACTCCCCTAAGACTTAGAGCTTGATGCCCTACCCTTCTGATCCTGACGAAACCTAGGGATGGAGCACTAGCTGATGAAGGTGTTGGGGCTATAGACCTTTGCTGAAACTACGAGCGATTTCCACCACTTGATTTCTGCTGAGAATACTAATACTTCCCTGTTCTAGCCTTCTTATTGTCCTCAGCCATTTCCCTAAGCTTACCTCCCTCTACCTGCCGAGCATCATCCATGAGCCTAGAGATATTCATGACTTCTAAAAACATAGCATTCCTGCACTCGGTCTTCACCAAGTTGGATACCTCGAATAGAAACTTAATCATTTCTGCCCTTGGATCGGCAACCATGTGTGGAGCATACTTGGAGAGTTGGGTGAACTTAAGTAAGTAATCTTGGACTGTCATTGGACCTTGTCTCAAATTCATAAATTCCTTAAACTTAGCCTCCCTCAACTTTCTTGGGAAGGACCTGTCCAGAAAAGCTCCAGTAAAACACTCCCAAGTTACAGCAGCTGCATCTGTACCCTTGTTTTCTTGCCACAGAGTGAACTAAATGTGAGCTACATCCTTAAGTTGGTAGGATGCCAAGTCTACCCTATCATTTTTAGTGATCTGTATCACTCCAAGGAATTTCTTGACCTCATCAATGAAGTTATGTGTCTCTTCACCAACTTGTGACCCTAGAATCTCAGGTGTATTCATCCTAACAAAATCTCAGACCCTAGCTGCCACTGATCCACCAGTAGTATTAGTAGGGACTGGAATATGCTAGTTGTTCTGGTTCGCTACACTCTGAGCCAAAAGCTGGATAGCATTCTAAAACTCTGCATTTAAAACCTCATTATCTGGGACTGGAGGAACTGCGTTAGCGTTGCATGCTTTAGCATTCCTTGGGTAAGCTCTACGAGAAGGCATGATCTGAAACACATAATGACAAATTAGAAATGAGAAGTAGGATCATACCTCACGCACGATAAGAGTAGCAAAGAAAGTGAAGTTTTCCTAAAACACTTCGCAGCCTCCGTCTCATTCGATGTGGTGCACTTCACACCCATGAAAAGGCCTTTACATAGTTCGGCTTTTCAGACATCCTAGGACTCTTAAACCTAATTCTCTTATACCAAGTTTGTCACGCCCCGAGGCTACCCCTGGACGTAAACAGGGGACCTAGGATCACGAGTGACCCCAAGATAACCATGAGCTGGCATATCATAAGCATACTTAAACAACTGAACAAAAGATACTATGCAGAAGCATAAAATATGAGATAGACTGAATGATGGGGAATACCCAATACTGGTCTGAATATATAAATACTTAATAAGAGTTACTGAAACAGAAGAATCACTCAAAACTAAAGTTGAATCTAAAACTATGTCTGAATAAACCTTCTAACTGACTAGAGATGATGGGACATGCCCCCAGCCAATTCTAGCAAAACTAAAACTGAGATGAAAGACTAAAATATGAAAAAATGTCTATTGTCCTCAAAGTATGAGGACTCACCACTAAAGTTGTTGAAGGTGGATCGGGAACCAATCTACGCATGATCTGAATGCTGAGGATATGAACCTACATTACGAGAAGATGTAGCGCAAAGTAAGCGTTAATACTAGGAAGGTACTGAACATGCAGAATAGGATAATAGTTGAACAAACATATAAACTGAACAAAGCATACTAAGCAATGATATAATCTGAACATGATTGAAATACTGAAATATACTGAAAGGAATTGAACTAAATGCAATGACCAAGTACATAACATGTTGAGACTGAATACTGAAGTATAATTGAAAACTTGTTCAAGTGCACTAGAGTCTGACTGTGGGAGCTTCTAATAACTGACATAACCACCAAATGATCTAATCGTGGTGTCCGATGTACTCACCCCATTGAAGAGCCTGATATACCTTGTCAGGGGTATAAATGTATGACTGGCGTGATCACTAAATTAATGCCCACAGAGGAGACTCATAAACCTAATGGGGCAAATAGTTCTGGGCTATGATGGTATGTTGAAACCATAGTCCACTCTATGTTAAGTCTACTCCCAACTAAATATGTGTATGACACATTATGACTGAAATACTGAAATGTTGAATAGCTCAAAATACTAACATGCAAAATCTGAGAATGTAACAATTATATACTAATAATGTTAAATACGAACACTAAGCATGTATATCTGTTTAACTGACCTAACATTGGTAATTCGTGAACTAAAAGAATCTACAAAATTAGGGTTTTAAATTTCATGCAAATAACTACGCAACTATTTCACGAAAACATGATAATCTGATTAGGAATACTCTAACAACTAAATCACATCTAATGTCTAAGGATTTAGAAACCCTAGGGCTAAGTAAAATATAGGAATCAAGATTCTAATTGAATTTTAGGGACTTAATGGGTGAAAGAAACCCACTACTAAAATCTCACATACGTGGTGACAAATATCATGAAGAAAACTTTCAATTTCGGGGATGGAACTGAAGAAAACTTGTTGCATTCTTGGAGGGGTTTGGGTCGCCTCTTTTCTCCTATTTTGCTCTAAGTTTGATGAATTTTGGTGAATGAATTGCTTAAGGTATGTTCTGACCAAGTCACTAGGCTTAAGTTGACCAAAACTACATAGTTTGGGGATTAAACGGCGTAGTTTAGGTGTCCAATGCATAGGGCTAAAGACCAAAACGACCCTAACTTAAAAGCTGATGGGGCCACCGACGAAGCTGATCAATGGACAGTAGGTCGACTGACGGTCCATCTTGTCACTCGTCGATTGGTTTTCAGAAAGGGGTGCTGAGAGTCATGATCCACAGACTGTGGTCCCACCTACGGTCTGTAGGTCCTGCCGTTGGTCAACCCTTTACTGGGAGTTTTGGGGGAAAGATGAGGTGGCCAACCACAGACCCCACCTACGCTCTATAGGTGGCCTCCGTCGATGGCACCTGCAACCTCTGGAAATCTGAAATCTGGCTCTATTTTGAATCAGGGGTGTTACATTCATAGCTGCAAATCATCAAAATATCATCACAATAAGACATATTTAGAAATTGAGGACACTATATATAATCGGCCTCAAATCAGTGCAAATCTACCACTCATCAGCACCCTCATCATAAAATTTTCCTTGCCCTCAAGTAAATTAAAAACACAATAAGATCAATAAGGGTTTCTACAACAGTATTCAATGAGAGGTAACATGCAAGTGCCATTACAAGACTACTCTCAACAACATGCTACACTCAATCATGATCAAAAAGTGTGAAATGATAACTAGCCACTTTCAACACAAGCTCAAGTTCACTATAGCTTCTTTTTAATTAAATACCGTGTTTAAATAAATGCAAACAAGTTCCCTCACATCAAGAACGACTTTATGCTCTCACAAATAAAATCAACCAAGAAATGAGGAATCAATGGTTCATTTTAGGTGAGAATAGTCTTTCAACCCTAGGAACCCTTATTATGTGAGAAAACCCTTCCACAATCATACGTTCATGTGTATATGAGAAAATCCTTTCAACAACACAACAACAACAACATCATTGATACTTCAATCTCAAACCATCCTTACAACATTTGCATAAATCTCATAAGAACATTCTTAATTCATAATTTCCTCTTTCATAATTCGAAGACCACATCACATCATCATAATTGGAAAACATGGGATTTACATGGGTTCATGGGGGAATCATCACAAAATCATAGTACTTCATCAATTCAAGCATAAGATATCATAATTCAATAATCAATAAAACCCATGGAAATTGCAGAAAACCCTAACTTAATTAGGGATTTCTAAGATTGAAAATAGGAGAATTTGGGAAATCCATAAATGGAAGGAATCCATGGATGAAAACAATCATACCTTACTATCAAAGCCCAAAAGCAATTGAAGAATGAAGGCTTGATCTTGAACCCTAGCTTGAATCTTATTCTTCAACCTTCTGGAGAGAGAAATATCTTTGGGAGAGAAAGACTCGACTTCTTTTGGTGAATTTGAAGAGAAAAAAGTGAATGAATTAATTTGGGGTTAAAATCACTTCTATAAGGGTCTTAGGCATAGGGTAAACGACATAGTATTAGGATAAAATAATTTGGAAAAGACCCAACTGCCCCTAGAATAACTGTCGACCTTCGACCTACGGGTCTTGACCGATGGACCGTGGTTTGACCGATGATCCGTCCTTCACGTTTGTCGTCTTCATCAAAGACTAAACTTTGAGGCCATGATCCATGGACCGTGGACCCAATGACGCTCCATTGGTCCAGGCCTTGATTGGTGGTCCTCTAAGCCTATTTGGGTGGCCAATCCACGGACCACACCTACGGTGATTGGCCTCCATTGGATGGCACCAAGAACTTCTGAAAACTACTATTTCGCCCTTTTTCGAATCTGATGTGTTACATTATCTCCCTCTTGGGTTCATTCGTCCTCAAATGAGATTCAAGACATCATAAGGAAGGTAAGGACTTAACCTAATAGCCCAACATGCATGCTATCACATAAATGCACAGTTCCAAGGAGGAAACATCAACTCTAAGCTAAAGCACGTTCAAAATATCATATCATAAAGTTTATATTAAAATTCACATATCGGAGGAGGAAACATAAACTTCAAGCTATAGTATGCTCAAAACATCATATAGTGTATTCTATATGCAATTCATAATTAACTGCACATAAACATGTAGAAATCAATCAAGTTGAATCATTTTCTCAAAACTTAAGCTTTTCATGAGCATGCATAAATGAAGTATTCATGGGAATATCTAAAATACGTGACACCAAATGAGTAAACCATGAGAAACTCATTACCTCAAGCTAGAGTAGGAGTAGAAGGAAATAGATGAGGATATTGGGACATCATATAGACCTCGGCCTCCCAAGTAGAACCCTCAACTAACTGATTCCTCCACAACACTTTCACGAAAGTGACTTCTTCATTTCTCAACTTCTTAACTTGCTGGTCTAAAATCTTAACTGGAACTTCTTCGTAAGAGAGATCCTCCTTAACCTCAAACCTTCTAAGGGAACTACAGATGTTGGATCATCAATACATTTATTCAACATAGAGACCTGGAAAACCAAATGCACCGATGCCAACTCATTAGGAAATTCTAGTTCATAAGCAACCTTACCAACATGTCTCAAAACCTGATATGGGCCTACATATCGGGGACTAAGCTTCCCTTTCTTACCAAACCTTATTACACCCTTCATGGGTGAGATTTTCAAATAGACCCAATGATTAACATCAAACTCAAGATCTCTTCTTCACACATCAGCATATGACTTCTGCCGACTTTGAGCCATTTTCAACCTTTCTCTAATAAGTCAAACTTTTTCCATAGCCTCATGCACCAACTCGGGACCTATTAGTGCAACTTCACCCAACTCAAACCAACTTATATGTGATCTACAGCTGCTACCATACGACTCCTCAAATGGAGCCATACCAATATTTGAGTGATAACTGTTGTCATTGGCAAACTCGATCAATGGCATATGGTCATCCCAATTACCTTTGAAATCAATCACAAAAGCCCTTAACATATATTCCAAGTTTTGGATATTAAGCTCTGCTTGCCTATCAGTTTGGGGATGAAAGGTTGTACTAAGCTTGACACAAGTACCAAGACCCTTTTGAAAAGATCTCTAAAACTGAGAAGTAAATTTGGTACCACGATCGGAGATAATGGATAAAGGCACTAACCGAACACCAAATCGGGCCAATCTATGAACATCTCGAACTAACTCTTTCTTATTATCATCAATGTGAGCAACACTAGCCATTGATCATCGACTAAGAGCATATTCCACCACATTCGCCTTACCGGGGTGATAGAAAACACTCATATCATAATCCTTTAATAATTCAAGCCACCTCCTTTGGCGAACATTCAAGTCCTTCTGATTAAACACATATTGCAAACTCTTGTGGTCGGTAAAAACATATACATGAACACCATACAAATAGTGCCTCTAAATCTTTAAGGCAAAAACAACCGCCGCTAGCTCAAAGTGATGGGTTGGATAATTCTTTTCATGAATCTTAAGTTGCCTTGAAGCATAGGCAATAACATTGTCATTTTGCATAAGTACACATCCTAACCCAGTTCTCAAGGCATCACAATAAACAATAAAGCCATCAGTCCCTTCCCGTAAATTCAATACCAGAGCGGAAGTAAGTCTATCCTTCATCTCTTGAAAAATCCTCTAACATGCTTCAGACCATGTGATTTTAGCTTTCTTTTAAGTCAATGTTCTCAATGGAGACCCAATCAATGAAAACCATTCAACAAACCTTCTACAGTAACCGGCTAAACCCAAGAAACTTCTAATATCCGAAGGGGTTAGATTTCTAGGCCAACTCTTGACCATATTCGTCTTCTTAGGATCTACCTCAATACCCTTACTTGAAACATTATGACGAAAAAAAGCCACAGACCTTAGCAAAAACTTACACTTGCTAAACTATAATTTGCTAATCTTCACTCCTTGAATAGATTAATATATCATCAATGAACACAATCACATACATATCCAGGTATTGTCTAAACACCCTATTCATCAAATCCATAAATGTCGTTGGAGCATTAGTAAAACAAAACAACATCACTAAGAACTCATAATGACCATATCGGGTTCTAAAATCTGTTTTTGGAATGTCATCTTCCTTCACCCTCAATTGGTGGTAACTCAACCAGAGGTCAATCTTGGAAAAGTAACTTTCCTCTTGAAGTTGGTCAAACAAATCATCTATCCTTGGGAGAGGATACTTATTCTTAACTATAACCTTATTCAATTGCCGGTAGTCTATACACATTCGGAGAGAACCATTCTTCTTTCTAACAAAGAACACTGGAGCACCCCATGGAGAGATACTCGGTAAGATGAAACCCTTATCCAACAAGTCTTTCAATTGTTCTTTCTCAGATAAGGTCAATACCAAAGTCTATCTCTCTTTCGTGAGGAATACTGGGTAAACCACCTAGGAAAACATCTAAAAACTCATTCACAATGGGGACCGACTCAAGAGTAGGGGTTACGAAATCTACGTCCCTCACCCTAACTAGATGGTAAATGCAACTCTTAGCAATCATATTTCTAGGTTTAAAACAAGAGACAAATTGACCCTTAGGCATAGAACTTCTCTCATTCTACTCTAGGACAGGCTCATTCGGGAACTGAAACTTGACTACACGAGTTCTACGATCAATAGAAACATAATATGAGTGCAACCAATCCATACCAAGGATAACATAAAAATCTAGCATATCAAGCTCTACCAAATCGACAAGATTAACTCTACAGGACAAGGAAATAGGACAATTTCTATAGACCCTCTTAGCCACAATAAAATAATCAATAAGAGTAGAGATTGAAAAGGGATCTAACAACTCATCCAGAAGAATGTTAAACCTCATAGCCACCTAAGGTATCACAAAAGTCAAGGTAGCACCAGGATCAATCAAAGCACAAACATCAAGTTGGAAAAATATCAACATACCTGTGACCACATTGGGAGAACCCTCTAGCTCAATACGAGTTTGAAGTGCATAAAACATATTTTGCCTCTAACCTCCACTAGGACCAGATGAAGGATTAGGTTGAGCCCTTCGACGATTATCCCATTCATTCTTAGAAACCATAGGGCAATCTCTTATCTTGTGGTCTATCTTACCACAACCAAATAAAGCAATGGAACCTGCTAGACATCTACCCTCATGCTTCTTTCCACACTTGGCACAAGTAGGCAATAAGGATCCACTAACATTCCCTCATTTATGATTAGGGTTAGACATTCTATCTTTGTTGAAGTTATGAGGAGCATTGGAGGAACCTTGAATGAAAACCATTGTCGAATGGCAGTACGACATTCTTTAACCACCATTTTGGACATACCCGAAATGAACTTACTCATTTTTTCCCTCGGATTGGCAACCATTGTGGGAGCATATCAAGACAATTGTGTGAACTTCAAAGCATATTCCTTCACACTAATACTTCCTTGATGGAGTTTGATGAACTCAAAAACCTTTGCCTCCCTCATCTCAAGAGGAAAGAACCTATCAAGGAAAGCAACCTTAAACTTTTCTCAATCGAGGAGGCCCGCATTTTTTGGCCTCCTCTCTTTCCATTGGTTGAACCATATCATAGCAACACCTTTAAGTTTATAAGTGGCCAACTCTGCCTTTTCCACTGGTGTCACTCCCATGATCATCAACACCTTATAAACCTCATCAATGAATTCTTAAGGATCTTTCTCAATCTTTGAACCATGAAACTCCGAAGGATTTATTCTAGTGAAGTCCCTCTCTAGATATTGTCGTACTCATAATTGGGTTCACGGGAACAGCAACCTCCTTATTGGATTGAGCTGTCACGGCTTGGGACAACACTTCAAAGGCACCCTACATTCCACATTAGTCCCTTTCTCGGCCAAAGGGTTGACTGGAGAATGAGGAGCTTTAGGAGAAGCTACTTGTTCTGCATTATCCCATCTATTCCTTCTAGCATCGCGTAAGGATTATAAGAGAGACGTTATAGAGTTAAACTTTATCGCAAGACTTTAGAGTGATGAAAGAAGTGGAGTTTCCTAAATATCTTGTAGCCTCTCATTCATAAATGTGGCGTGTTTCACACTATTGTACAAGACTTACTTGATGTGGCTCATGAGATATCCTAGGACCATTCTAAACCTTGTGCTTTGATTACCAAGTTTGTCACGACCCAGGTGTACACCCTAGATGTAACATCGCGCATAGGACCCCGAGAGGCCCCATACAAACCAATTAGCATTCATAACATAAGATATAGAATCAAAAGAGATAAAAATAATATTTCAAGTCCAAATCATTTTATAAAAGTAAAGAGGAAGTCTAAACACTTGTCTCATTAGCCATTTAGTACATAAGAATGAAATTCAGCCTGACCCATACATCATGTCCAAAATGAAAGTAAGAAAGAAATTAAAAACAATAAAAGTCCATCCTCGAAGTATGAGGATTCACCAAAGCTTGAAAATCTCGCAAATCAATCTCTAGCCATGAAACTGAGAACCCTGACTATCAAACATTATATTTAGGGAAATGTAGGCAAGAGTATGCATTAGTACATAACAATGTACCAAGTATGATAGCTATGCATACAAAATTTAAATCATGCTAAAAAGGGACATTTTCATGAATATGCAATGATCAAGCTAAAACATAAATCTTGTCAGTGAGAAAACATAAGTCGTAAACCATGATCAATGCAAGTGAACATCATCTTAAAACTTACTTGAGATACTTCTTGTAGTAACCTTGGTTCTTCATAACTTTACTTGATAGTGGGAATTATCCTTAACCGGCATATAAGACCATTTGAGCTAGCAACATGGAATCTTATGTCTACCCCACACTGAAAAGAGGTGTCCTACTCTCCACAGTAACGACCATGAATTTCTAGCTATTGTGGATCCACTGGCTAATGTCTATCTAGATAATCCTATGTTGGCACATAGTTATGGGACATGGGTAATCGCCATTTGGCCACTCGGTACAAAGCTTAACTTCGATAGAGTAGTTTTTAATCCTATTCATCTAAGCTCATGAAGGAACATGGGTAATCCCCTCTTGTCCTTACATCATGTAACATGGGTAATCGCCTCTTTTCTTTATATTGTATGACATAGGTAATCTCATCTTCTCTTTTACTTAGAGAGCATGGGTAATCGCCTCTTGCCTCAAAATTAACATAAATCCTTAATCATTGGTTCATTTTAGGTGATAATAGCCTTTCAACCTTAAGAACCCTTATTATGTGAGAAAACCCATTCACAATCATACCTTCATATGTATATGAAAAAATCCTTTCAACAACATAACAACAACAATATCATTGATACTTAAATCTCAAAGAATCCTTAAAACATGTACATAAATCTTGTAAGAACATGCTTTATTCATAATCTCCCCTTTCATAATTAAAAACCCACATCACATCATCATAATTGGAAAACATCAAATTTACAGGGGTTCATGGGATCATCACAAAATAATATTATTTCATCAAGTGATGCATAAGAGATCATAATTCAATCTTTTAAATCAATAATCAAGAGAACACATGGAAATTAAAGTAATCACTAACTCAATTGGGGATTTCTAACTTTGAAAATAGGAGAATTTGGGAACTCCATGAATGGAAGGACTCCATGGATGAAAACTATCATACCTTACTATCAATTCCCAAAAGAAATTTGAGAATGAAGGCTTGATCTTGAACCCTAGCTTAAGTCTTCTTCTTCAACCTTCTAGAGAGAGAAATATCTTTGGGAGAGAAAGACTCAACTTTTTTTGGTGAATTTGAAGAGAATAAAGTGAATGAATTAATTTGGGGTTAAAATCACTTATATAAGGGTCTTAGGCATAGGAAAAACGACATGGTATTAGGAAAAAATAATTAGGAAAAGACCCAACTACATCTAGAATAACCGACGACCTTCGACCTAAGGGCCTTGATCGACGGTCCATTCTGCACATCTGTCATCTTCAATAGAGACAGGACTTTGAGGCAATGATCCATTAACCTCAATCCACAGACCAAGGACCGAACGATGGTCCGTTGGTCCAGGTCGTGGTTCGTGGTGCTCTGAGCCTATTTGGGTGGCCAATCAGTGGTTCACTCCATGGGCCGTGGTTGGCCTCCGTCGGATGACACTAGGAACTTTTGAAAACTAGTATTTTGCCCTTTCTCGAATCCGAGGTGTTATAGAAAGTATTTTCTCACATATTAAGAAATCATGATTGGTGAAAGGTTTTCTCTCACATGCATGATTCATGATTTAAGGAGCTACTATATTTTGTTTTAAACTTCGATTAGTAATTTAATTGTGATTTTCCATGTATGGTGATATGTTTATGAATATGGCTATTCCGTTGAGATTTTACTTAGTACAGAGAGGATATTGAGATGGAGACTCTCATGTTAGTATATGCCAGATATCTAGTAGCAATCTCATTGTCCTTAACTACGTGGACCCATAGGTGTTATCTTAGAAAGACATAACTAGTGGATCCACCTAAGCTAGAAGTTTAAGGTTATTATCTTGGCAAGTAAAGACATCACATTTTTGAGTGGGAGCAAGACACCGTATTCCACGTTATAGCTCACGTGGTCTATGTCAATTTATAGTATATATCCCACAGAATGAACTATGTTATTCTTTAAAGATTTTATGAAGCTTTCAATATGATTTTAAGATGCATTGACCCTGTTCATGACATATAATTCTTCTTTAAACAGTTTTACTAGGATTTATCTTGATCATGTATATCATATATTCATATATATCCTCTTGTGATCATGTTTCATGTTTTATGCATATCTCTCATACTTAGTACATTCCATTTACTAATGCACACTTATGCCTACATTTTCGAAAAATGTAGGGTGTGACACTTCCTCTCCTCCCGCTCGTGGCTAGTTACTTCATCATTTGATGTTCGAAGACGTAGTGAGTCCTCATGTTCCGAGGACCATGTCACCTTTACTTTTCTTTCTTATGTTTTAGTTTTCAGACATTGTACGTGGTGTACAACTTACTTTTTAACTACCACTTTTAATGTATATGTATTGTATGTATGTCAAGTGGCTTGTGTAGAGCCATTAAGAGTCTTATATGCCATGTCACGGCTTGGGTGTAGTTTGGGTCATAACATAAGAATAATAAAATCATCAATTTTGTTGGACCAACTCAATGTCAGGTTGGTTCTCTAATCTAAGAGAAAGAAAATTGTTTACCCGGTCTCCAATTTGATCGGACCATTTAAAGCAATAGACTTATAGGTATTGTTTCTTACATCTTCCAGCTTCAATGGAACAATCATGGATACTTTGTTCATCAATCATCATTTCCTCCTCCTATTTCTTTGGGTAATTAATCGACCTGTATGTCAGAGTTGTGTACTACTTGTTTTGCAGGTGGCATATAAAGATCTTGTGTGGTTTGTCTTTTTTCTTCATCTTGCTTTCTATTTTCCATCTTTCAGTTGTGTCTCCCGATCGATGCGAGTTTCATATGGATCCAACAGAGGATCTGCAAAGTCAAATATGTCACGATTGGAATTTCAAGTATGTCTATCCTTTCTTTAGTACATGATTCCTTGTTTAGTTGTCTTCTAACTTCTTGTTTATTCAATGGAAGTAATAGTGGAGAAGATCAAGTTTCTCCTAACCTCCTTTTCTTATGGTAAAACACTGCATACAGAGGTGCTACTTGTTAGACAATTCACATTTTTCTAGGTTTATTTACTTATTTTAGTTTAGTGCTTCCTATTTTCTAGCTAGACTTAGTCAACTTTATTTGCTTATCATTTTTAAGTTAGTGGCCACTTTTATGACTGTTAGTGACATATATTCTTATGTAGTTTTAACATCCGCTGTGTAATTGGCTACTAGATAGGAAATGGTTAGGTTTATTCTTGTATAAATTCAGATCAGTAAATTAATATAAAGCTGGAATTTCATAGTTTCACTCTAATTTTATTCTTGAAATCAGTTTCATGAGTGTTTCTATTTTAAAAATAATATCAGAGCCTCTAGTTGTTTTACATGACCAAAATGTTTTAACCTACAACACAATGGCATCCAACAACCTACCTTTAAATCCACCACTCACTTTCACCGATGAAAATTACCAAATCTGGTATGTGAAGATTCAAGCTTTTCTGGATGCCTATGAACTTTGGGAAACTGTGGTGGAAGATAAGCCACTTGTTGCTCTACCAGCGAATCCTATCTTGGCTCAGATCAAATCCAACAATGAAGAGAAGGCAAAGAAATCTAAAGCCAAGTCACTTATGCAGAATGTTGTGGCAGATTTTGTGTTTTACAAAATCATGTCTTGTAAAAAAGCAAAAGAGGCTTGGGATAACCTGTAAGAAGAATATCAAGGCAATAATAGAACACGTCAAATGCAAGTGTTGAACATGAAATGACAGTTTGGTTCATTGAATATGCAGGAAGATGAAACAATCAGTAAGTATTCATATCAACTCTCCTTAATTGTTAATAACATTATACTTCTTAATCAAGAATGTACAAACAAATGAATTGTGGAGAAAGTTCTTGTGACTCTCCCTGAGAGGTTTGAATCTAAGATTTCTTATCTCTAAGAATCCAAGGACCTAGGCAAACTTTCATTAAGTGAACTAATGAGTGCTCTTCTAGCCAAGAGAAAAGGAGGACTATGAGAGAGGACAAGTTCACGGAAAGAGCTTTCTCTATACAAAAGCAATTTTTTGGGAAAGGAAAGGAACAGTTCAACCAAAAGACTAAGGGCAAGCATGATGAAGGTAACAATAGTGGAGATGTGAAGCAGAAGTTCCCTCCGTGCAAACATTGTAAAATAACTACACATATGGAGAAGTAATGTTGGGGAAGAGTAAATGTTATACACGGCAACTGTAAGCAGACGGGGCACATATCCAAGGTCTGCAAATCAAGAAAAAAGGCCTCTGGTGCTTTGCAAGCACAAGTAGCAGAAGCTGCAGATGCACATGAGTAGCAACTCTTTGCAGTTTTATCCTTTTCAATCAATGAATCCTCGGATTCATGGCTTCTTGATAGTAGTTGCACGAATCACTTGTGCAATGATGCTGAAATGTTCAAATTCCTTGATCATACCTACAAATCTAAAGTAAAAGTAGGAAACGATGAGGCAGTAGAAGTCACAGGCAGAGGTACAACATCTACCTCAACAATATCAGGTATCAAAACTATTCATGATGTTTTGTACACAGTTTATATGACTTAAAATTTGTTGATTGTTTGACAAATGCTTGAAAATAATTATTCTCTGCATTTTAAGAATCGTGAATGTGTTGTTTCTGACCCTTCTGGAGTAGAATTATTTTATGTCATGATGAGCAAAATAATGTTGTTTAGTTGATTGGGAGAAAATAATTGAGAAGGCTTACACTATTACTTCACAAACATGTATAAACCTATGGCAGAAAAGGTTTGGTCACCTAAATCTGAGAAGAATCATAGAGATGAAAAAGAAGGATCTAGTGGAAAATATGCATGAATTTCTTTCTAATGCTCAAGTTTGTGAAACTTGCCAACAGAGAAAAATTGCCATTTCAAGCAAATAAAGTATGGAGAGCTAAATAGAAACTTCAGCTCATTCATACGGATGTTTGTGGCCCAATGAAAACAGATTTATTGAGTGGTAACAAATACTTTCTCCTCTTTATTGAATACTACACCAGAATGTGTTGGGTTTATTTCATTAGACTGAAGTGTAAGGTCTTTGATGTTTTTAAACAATTTAAAGCTTTAGTAGAAAATCAATTTAATCTTAGAATTAAGGCTTTAAGGTTGACAATGGACGAGAATATACTTGTTCTTAGCTTGTGGAGTTTTGTAATAGCACAAGTATTAAAGGCCAATTGACATTACCATACACTCCATAACAAAATGAGTTGTCTGAAAGGAAGAATAGGACAGTAATGGAGATGGACATATGTCTTTTGCTTGAAAGAAAGATCCCAAATAAGTTTTAGGCGGAGGCATTCAATACCTCTGTATATTTGCTGAACAAATTTCCTACTAAGGCCTTGCAGGACATGACTCCATATGAAGCTTAATGTGGGAACAAACCAACAATACACCATCTTAGAATCTTTGGGCGTATATATTATTATCGAGTTCTAGAAACAAAGAGGAATACGCTGGAAAACAAGGCTATAAGGGCATTTTTGGGCTATAGTTCATTTAATGCATAAAGAATTTTCTGTTGGAAATCAGAAAAACTAATTCTCAATGAAAAGTGAAGTTTGATGAAGCAACTAGTTAGGATTGGAAAAATCATAACACCTCTTATTTTGATTTATTTTCAAAAGAGTAGCTTCAACATCAAGAATATGAACTAGGGGATGATGTACCAGTAAGGGGAACTTGAACCTTAAAAGATGTCAATCAATAGTGTAATTTGGTTACCTCTGAACCAACAAGCTATGCTGAAGCACGGGAATCTTAGGCATAGAGGAGATATATGCAAGATGAACTAGACATGATCGAGAAGAATGGAACCTGCCAGCTTGTTGACAGACCTAAGAATCGCAAGGTGATTAGTGTAAAATTTATTTTCAAGACAATACTCAATCCTGATGGAACAATTTGCAAACATAAGGATAGATTGGTTGTGAAGGGATACACACAACAATATGGTGTGTATTACCAAGAAACATTTGCTCATGTAGCAAGGTATGACACAATCAAGCTTATTCTTGCATTTGCATATCATAGTTCCTGGCAGATTCATCAGCTTTATGTAAAATCTGCCTTTTTGAATGGTTTTCTTGCTGAAGAGATCTATGTAGAGCAACCTGGTGGTTTCTCAATTCCTAGAAAAGAGGATCAAGTTGATCTCTTAACGAAGGCCTTGTATGGCCTAAAACAAGCCCAAGGGAATGGTATGAGAGGATGGATAATCATCTCATCCAACTTGGCTTTAGTAGAAGTCAAAGTGAAGTTGCTTTGTATGTGAAAGTCACTGCATGTGAGTCCTTAATTGTCTCAATTTATATGGATGGAATGTTTGTGACAGAAAGGAAAATTGAGCTAATCCAAAGGTTCAAGGATGAAATGGAGGAAATCTTTGAAATGACTGATCTTGTAGTCCTGAAGTACTTCCTTGGCATGGAAGTGTTGTATTCCAGTGATGGAATTTTCATATGCCAGCAGAAATACTTTTTGGATATTCTAAACATGTTCAAAATGAAAGACTGCAAACTTGTGAGTACTCCAATATCTACTGGTGTGAAGCTTGGCAAGGATAAGGATTCCGAAAAAGTGGATGATAGTATGTATAGAAGCTTAATTGCCAGTCTTCTATATCTAACCGCAAGAAGACCTGACATTTTATTTGTGGTAAGTTTTCTCCATAGGTTCATGCATTTTCCTAGAGACACATACTTCAGAGCGGCTAAAAGAATGTGAAGGTATATTAAAGGAACCAGGAAGTTTGGAACTTTCTTCCGAACACCTGCCGAAGTAACTATGAACTTGGTCGGATACTCTGATAGTGATTGGGGTAGTGGAGTTGATTATTCCAGAAGCACCTCTAGATATCTTTTTTGTTTGGGGACAAGTTATTTTAGTTGTAGTCTAGGGAACAGGAAACTAAAACTCAATCAATAGCATAAGTTGAGTACATGATTGTTGCATCTAATGTGAATCAAGTTATTTGGCTAAGAAATATATTGAAGGACTTGGGCCATGAACAAACAAAGGCTACCAAGATCATGTGTTACAATAGTTTAGTAGTTTCAATCTCAAAGAATCCTGCATTTCATGGTCGAACTAAGCATATCAAGATCAAGTTTCATTTTATTAGAGAAGTTCAACAATCTAATGAAGTGTTGCTTGTTAATTATTCATCTGAGAACCAGCTAGCTGACATTTTCACTAAGTCACTGCCAAAGGAAAGGTTTGAGAATCTGAGGCTAAGAATTGATGTTCGCCACAAAAATGCCAAGGAGGAGTGTTAGGCAATTGACATTTTTTCCATCTTACCATTTTTACTGTTTTTTACTAGTTTCAGTTTAGTGCTTCCTATTTTCTATCTAAACTTAGTCAACTTTAGTTGCTTCACTTTCTGAAGTTAGTGGCCCCTTTTATGGCTATTAGTGGCACATGTTCTTATTTAGTTTTAACATCCACTTTGTAAGTGTCTACTAGATAGGAAATGGTTAGGCTTTTCCTTGTATAAATTCAGATCTTCTATTAAATAGTAAATTAATATACAGGTGGAATTTCATAAGTTCACTCTATTTTTATTCTTAAAATCAATTTCTTGAGTGTTTCTGTTATAACACTACTTTCCATTTGACTCTAATTCCTTCTCCTTTTGTTGGTGATCCTTTTTATAAGTCCTTCAAGCCTAGGCTAGGTAGCTTAATTTTACTCACAGTTATGTAGCTCATGTAGTGGGAAAAGTGATTATGTAAATAATTTATCTATGAGACATTGTAATTTTCACATTAATGTGATCCATTTTAATTAGTGTTCTCATTTATCTTCCTTGTTCCAATTCTGATGCTTGAAATTTGTGATATGTGCATTTTTAATATGTTTCTGAGTCTTCTTGGTAGTTGCTGGAATGTATTATAATTGCCCTGGACGGTTTGATTGAATGTGTTGTTGGCCTTACTACCTGCTAAGTGATTCGCCTCCTTGTAAATGTGATGAACTTCTTCCTGAAATTGTCCCATTTATTGGTGTGTATCTGCTTTGTGCATGTTTTCTTCTTGAGTGTTAGTGCAATATGTTAGGGGCTTTAAGATAGTTGTTATACCTACCTTAATATTGGTAGTGATTCCTATCTCATGTGCATCAACATATATGAATTTCCCAATGTCATTTCTCACACAAAATTCGTAGCAAGTTTCTCGTAGGCTAGGTCTATAGGCTCCGTCTATATTACATTTCACCCAACTAATGTTTGGTAATATTCATATGAAGGCCTTGTAGTATAACTTACGTTTATAGTGCTTAAGGTAGCTTACAATTTCTTCATAACAGGAAAATTTCTCATGAGCTTATCTTTCAAACCCAAAATCAATAAATGAGAAACTTTCATGCAATTTTCTTTTGAAAACATAACTTCACTAAATCAGTAGGGTTCATGTGATTCTAAGCATAAACAACATTATAAGATTCACATGTAAAAATAGGAATCAAAACCTCAATTGTTAAAGAGCTGAATTCAAATATCAAGATCTATGAATATATCATTTAGATGTAATGATTTCTGACTTAATTGAGATGTAGGACGTGAGTAAGGACAAGTCCAACACTATGAGTAGCCTTACATATCTAATCATGAAGATTTTAGAATAGAAACTTTGGTGGAGACATTATTTTTCTTGAGCTTTAGGAGGGACATTATCGTTTTGGAGGAAACCATTGATCTTGGAACCTTGGTGTTTGCTCTTGATAAAAGAATCTTTTTTTGAAGTTCCTAATCACTACAATATTGAGTCTCCCCCTTCTGAATCACTTCGAAAGCCACACAATCTATACATAAGAAAGTATTCACAATCACTTTACGGAAATAACAACACCCGCAATAATTTCCTTGAAACGTGGGTCAATCAACACAATACCTGATTCCAAAAATAAGGTTTGAATCCAAAATTTAATACTTGAAAACATTACTCAAGGCTTTAGGAACTCATTAGGGAAAATCTTTTTGAAATAGGACTTGACATCAGTTCACACAGTCCATTTTAGTTAAGAAGTTGGTTTCTTGAAAAACCTCATCATTCACCAATAAAAACCTCATATTTTGATGTTAAAGCACATAATTAATCAATGGAAAATGAAGGTTTAGGAACAAGAACACTTACCAACTAATCTAGCATAGAAAATCCTTTCAAAATTCGCCACCAAGGGTTCCCCAAGTTCAAATATTGTGAAATGGGACTTAAACCTCTAAATTTTTAGGCCAAAACACTCTCAGGTGACGCTTAAGCCAACCAAGTTCTGCTTAAGCAATTCTTGCAAAAGCTGGGGGTCTCGCTTTTGCAACCAGGGTCCACTTAAAAGAACATTGCTAAAGCGAACTATGGTTTGCTTAATTAAACTCCGTCTAACAGGCCAGGTTCGCTTTTGTGAACCACGTTCCGCTTAAGCGACTATCGCTAAAGCGAACCAAGTTTCGCTTAAACTAAGGAACTCTTATTACATTCAGTTTGAAATGAAAGGATATCAGATAGTCTCATTCAAACAAATAAAGATAGGTAATGTACTCTATCCAAGACTTAGACAACATAGGCGAAAGGGGCTAAGGGGACAACTAGATGATTAAAGATCAAGCAAGCGGATGCAACTGCAACACTAGAAACAATATCAGCCAAAAGAAAACATTGAAAGGACCATCGAGATTTGTTCTGAACCCCATGTATACAAAGAACCTATGCAAATAAATTATTCTTGATATTCTGGACTCAATAGAACCGTCAAAATATGGATCCTAGGTCTCTTTGACTCAACATCCGTGAAAACCACAAGAAACTAAATCATGTTTAAAAAGGTTAAAATAAGCGAGGTCTCTCAAAAATCAACCAAGACCTCAACCAGGCCTAAAATCATCCCACAAATCCAATGGAACTCATTTGAAAATTCAAACCCCATATGTTGATCAAAGTCAATGCAAAGGCTAAATTTCCATATTTTCACAACTTAGAACCTCAAATTCTCAAAAATACTCGAATATGAAACCGACAACTCACCCAAATCAGATTTCACATTTCTGGAATGATGGAATCAACGGAATTCCATTCTGACACTCAGAACTCCAAAAGACACTAAAAAGTCACCTTTTAAAAACTTTAGCCTTTCAAACTCAAAACTTACCAAATTCTCAATTTTAATTCAAATTTCTAAACCAACTTGTTAAAAATCAATAATAGGAGACTCACAGTCAATCACAGGAGGGAAGAATGATAATCTCCGTGGTAAAACAAAAAATAAGCAACCGAGTCATCACAATTATAGAGCTCATGTAGTGGTAATAGTAATTATGTAAACAACATATCTATGAGACCTTGTGATGTTCACATTAATGTGATCCATGTTGATTGGTATTCTCATTTATCATCCTTGTTTTAATTCTTATGCTTGAAATTTGTGCTTTGTGCATGTTTAATATTTTTTTTGCATCTTCTTGGTAGTTGTTTTAATGTATTGTAATTTCCCTTGCCGGTTTGATTGAATGTGTTGTTTTCCACACTATCTTCTAACTAACTCGCCTCCTTGAAAATGTGATGAGCTTCTACCTATAATTGTCCCATTTATTGGTGTATCTCCTCCATTATTGTTTTTATGTCCTTTGGAATTTTTCACTCTCTCACTAACATTCTTTTGAGGCTGAGAGAATGAATATTTCGAATGATGTTTTTTTTCTTGAGTGTCATCGTAATATCTTAGGGGCTTTAAGATAGTTTTTATTCATATCTTGATGTTGGTAGTGATTCATATATCATGTGCATCAACATATATGAATTTCCAATGTTATTTCTCAGACAAAATGCGTAGGAACTTTCTCGTAGAGTAGCTCTATAGGCTCCGTCTGTATTACATTTCACCAAACTAATCTTTTGTAATAGTCATCTTAATGCCTTTTAGTATAACATAGGTTTATAGTGCTTAAGGTAGCTTACAAGTTCTTGACGAGTGGTAGATCTACACTCATTTGAGACCTAATTAATTCAACAATTAGTGTCCACAATGCCTAATTATGTCCTATTCTAATGATATTTTGAAGATTTTCAGCTAGGAAGGCTAAGGGGCAAGGAAATGATGAATATTTGGAAGAATAACCAAAAACGTGGAAAGAAGAGTAAACTCTACTTTGTTGATCGTCTAACAAGAAACGCAGATCTCCCAAGACTTCACCCAAAGTGACAGTTCTCATCACTTGACTTGATTGAGGCAGGTGTACAAAGATGAATCGAAAGGCAGACACTAATGAGCTAGTCGACTGAGGTTCAAACACCGAAAGTATGAGTTAAGAGAAAGGCAAGCTAAGAAGCAAATGGTGATCCTCCAAATCAGCTTGTCAAGCCCGACTAACATCGTCGTAGGTTCACACAGTAAATTTTGGGAAGCCATACATAGCCCAAATGAGAGAGATTTTAACGAAAGGGAATTGTAGTTAGTCTTCAGCTGAGAGTTTTCCTTTCTTGAGAGAGAAATATTTTACTTTGTAAATAAAATTTTTAGTTTGTGGGTTCTCAATTTTTGTATTAAAAATTTACAATTGGAAGTGGAAATCAAAGTTGGTGTTGCATATAATTATTTAATTTTATCTTATCCATGATTTCTATCATGAAAGGTATAATTTCTTTACACTTTGTGATGGGTGACTAAAACCTCAAAGACTAGGGGTGTAATTATGGGGTTGGTTATTGATTTAAAATAGTGAGTATTGTGTTTTTCTCTGTTTTGTTGTTATTCATCCATGGATTTGGGCTAATAAGCATGGGGTTAACTTATTGATTAAGGTTGCAAACTAAATCATACTTCTGATCTCCGATAGATGCTCGAAAGAGATTGATTGGAGTGGCTAATTAGTTTGATTCTTGCAATTTAGGTTTGATGAATGTTGTTCGCTTGAAAAAGACATTATGGATTTGATCTATTTTTCCTAATTTTGCTCGAAAGAGAGAACTGTGTAAGGTAATAAGTTGTTTAGTTATGCACATAGATGAGACCGAAAGGAGATTTTATGAGTTGATACTATGATAGAAAGAAGATTAGTATAATCTAAGATGACCCATTCTATACATGAATGTTTAGCACTGTTGAGTAACACAATTACCCCTATATGCCATCAATTTCAAATCCCTCCCCCCCCCCCTCCCCCCCGTGATTGCTAGCTAATTACTTGAATTTCTGAAGTTTTAGTTTAATTGTGAACCTTGGTTCAAAAACCCTTGCTCGTAAATTTGGTGGAATCATCCACCCATTGTTCTTAATTGTTGCAAATGAATTAATTTACATTCTCAATTTCTTGATAGAATTCCTTGCACTATATCACTCTCTGTGGGATTCGACCTCGATTCTTAGTTGGGTATTTTTATTGACGACAATCGCTTACCTTTGCATTTGTTTTAGAGAGTAGTTTGAGAGTTATCAGTTCTCCCCATTGTGTTGGAAGTGAGATCCAAGGATGTTTATTTTTGTTGTACAGGTATATAGCTCACATCCTTTCCATGTCTTCTGACATTCCTCCTCTTTCATAGTTCCCACATGAGAATGATTGAGTTTGCTTTAAATACTCTTTGCAACTTCGTAGAAGCTGACATTTACCACCATTTTATGATAAGTTCTTGTAAATGCATTCTAGTAATATTTAAACTTGCACATGAAGCAAAGTACTTCCACACCTTATGAATTGTGGAAATCAATTAGAAAAAAATGGCTCACTGTTTCCAGCTTGTAGTTTTCACAAAAATAACATCTTGATGCAATGTTCATCTACATTCTTAAAGAGACAGATTTTGAATGGCAACCCTTTTATGCAGATGTTTGACATCCAGTCCCTATTCTCTTTCTCCTTCCTCATTAATTTATAAGTTGATTTCACTGTGAATTCTCCTTTTATGTCTTTCATCCATTAAACTTGATCTTTTTCTTGGTTCATCCACAATGTGATTTGTAATATCCTCGGAAAAATTTTCAAGTAATTTCTTTGCAATCCACATGCCATTGTTGAAGAAATTCTTGGCTTTCAGTTCCTCTTTTGGTGAGCCAATATCAGTTGTAAAAAAAAATAGTGCACTTGATGTAAGGTTAAAATAAATATATTTAATCATTATCTGTATTATATTTAATCTTTTCAATATTCTTTTTGAGCATAAATTATAAGAATTATTCTTTTTTTGTGTACTTAATTTGTAGGATTAAAATGGCGTGAAGATGAAGAAATTTAGGACATAAATGAATTCAAAAATAAAAAATTTATATAAGGAGATAAAAAGAAAGCTTAATGGAATAAAGTTAATAAAATAATATATTTATATATATGCAAAGAGCAGCAATTTGTCGCATAAAATTACTGCCACGTGGCAGTCACCGAAAGACCAAGCTATATGTTGAGACGGTTACAACAAACATGAGGTGGTGCTACGTGGAAACCTAATTCCTTTGGGCTTTGGGGTTCCCAATTTGTCTTGGAATCCATTACATTCTTACTTTATTTAGGATTTCTATATATATATAAATAAGGGAAAAATTTTAAAATGACATTTAATAAGATTTTTTAGCCACACTTTCAATATTTATTTAAAATGTCAATATTTTAGTTTGTTATGTATCTGATTTATGTATTTTTTTAATTGTTTGATTTGAAAGAATACAATTATTTAATAAAAGAAAGAAGAAAATCTGGGAAGAGAATATTTAAAAAAGGAATATATCACTTAAAATTCTCATTAGTTATAATTTCAAAAGAATCTCCTTTCTCATTCGATTGGATCAACAATTTCAATCTCTATTTTTCTCCTTTATCAAAATCTTAATTATGGATGGTGAAATTAAGAACATCAAAAAGTGGAACATACTGCCAAATATATTTTTCTTTTATTTGTATTAGAAAAATATTACTAATTGTATCCCAATATAATCTAATCATTACATATGAATATGATTTATGAAAGGGTACAAGAATCTGGAACAAATATGGCATACACGGTAGAAATAATACAATATGTTGAGAAGGATACAATATTCTAAAAAGAAATAATACAAATTGACTGTAAAAGAAATAGGGATAAAAATTTCTAGAAAAAAAAATAGCAAACATACTGAAAATAATACAATAACAAACTAAAAAAAAAAATACAATGTTCTTAATAAAAATACAAATGTTGAGTAAAAAAACAATTGATAAACAAAAATTAATATGAATAAAATTCTGGTATGAATACAATTTTTGTAATTTTCTTCTCACATATCTACAACATATACGAAAATTAAAGCCAAATTCCTTCTCAATTGATGAGAATTAAATTTTAAAGTTTTCTATTAGATTTGTCTTCTTTTTTTTACAGCTCTATGTAGACTCACAAAAACGTTAGTATCTCGGTGTAGGAGCATCTCAATGAAAAATGACTTGATTACATAGAAAATACCCTTTGAAGTATGTAACTTATCAAAAAATTAAGATAAAATCCCTCATGGATTGACGAGCATCAATTTTTGAAGTTAATCTCCATGTCTGCCATTATTTTTTCACAGATTTATGGAGTCTCACCAAAATGTTTGTATCCTGGTGTAGGAAACTTCGAATGGAGAGCGACTAGAATCTATAAAAAAAAGACCTGATGCCTACCACATATCCAAAAATAAAAGTCAAAGTCCTTATGATTGGCCAAAAGTATTTTTTTAAAACTTAAGCAATACAATCGACCTTGGATTTGGACAACATTCATGAGTTCACTTCTCTTTTTTGCATCTTCCCTTTTCTTGTAGGTTTACCTGATTGTGTAAATGACTTTTATTTCAGACTTATCAAATCCAAAGGATATCTATATGACTGATGATATACTGCTGGCGGGTTACACAAGTTTAAAAGATGGTTTGAAAATGTGATTTATTAACTTATTTTTTTGTATGGAATCTTACAATTAAAAATTTGTAATGTTTATTTATTCATGCATATTCTCTTGTGTCAAATTTAAGTAAATATTATATCAATTTATATACATTTGTTTAAATCTGAAGATATGACAATATCATATAGTCGAATAACCTTTTTTAAACACCAGAGAATTAAAACGTAATTAATACCAAATGCCATTACATAATTAATACAAATATCATACATAAGAACTTAATTAAATAAGTTTCATAAATATGAATATCATTCTTGAAATAAAATTTTAAAATTGCATACCCAAAAAAAAACATAATTAATTAAGTTTCATAACAATAGCATACCTAAAAATAGATTTTATACCTATGTCATTCCAAAAAAAACAAGCATACTTTAATACTACTGACATATTATACCTAAAACAGATTTCATACGAATGTCATACCAAAGAATAATGTCATACCGTAAAAGATAATTAAAATAAATTAATATCAATGTCATAGATGAATTAATAGTAATTGAAATAGTTGTATACATAATACGTTAAAGTATCCAAAAAAGATTAACTATCTCCAAGCTAATTTCGACAATCCGAATTGAATATGAAAGAAGTGAGTAAATTCCTAAGTGTCGCAGCCTCCTAATTATAGATGTGGTGCTCTTCAGACCGATAACTAGGACTCTACTAACACGGCTTCACAGACTCTCTAGGACTCTTGAATGATGTGCTCTGATACCAAGTTTGTCATGCCTCGAGCCTACACCCTAGGCGGGACTGGCACTCAAGAACCATTGATGGCCCCAAGCGAACCCTTGGCCTGACTTACTTACTCAGCAGAAGACTCAACTCAACATAATTGTACTTTTAAAGTAAAGTGAAAGCTCAAAGTTAACTGACAATGTATTAAAATAACATTCACTGGCCAAAGTGGCAACTCAAGTCTCAACATAGTAGAATGAAAATGAAAAGACTAAAGAACTAACATATCATTGTCTATGAAGCCTCTAACAACTGAGTTTGACATCGGGACAAGACCCACGACATCCTAATGAACTAAACATACAGAAAGCAATAAAAGGGATCCTTCGGAAGCAAGGAGCTCACACACAACTTTGGAGCTCAACTAGAATCAACGATGCACTGGAAGCTGATCCTGGTTTTACCTGAATCTGCATCATAAAGAGATGCAATCCAAATGGCATCAGTACATTGAATGTACGAGCATGCGAGGGGAAATCTAAAACAAGTCATAAGCTTGAAAGGAACTGAAAGAACAAACCTGGTCTCAACGCAACTCAACTGAATTGAACTTATTTCAATATAAAGCAATAGTATAAATGCAATATAAAGAAAAGATTTTAAAACATAGATGACAACTCTGTGTATTTAGAAATACAATAGCAATGCGTTCCTCTCGGACACCCACTTGCGAATGAAGACCAGCCTACGCCTTAACCCACTCACTCTCTCGATCTGAGTGTGTGGACATGGGACTAGGGTTCACTCTCTCGAGCTGAACCTCATGTCAACCCACTCGCACTAGCCCTCAATTTAGTAGTCTTAGTTTTACGACCTCTCTCTCGAGTAAGCCAAAAACACATAAATAAACTTGTATTTGCACCTACAAATTCATTAATTTCATCCACAACTACTAAACAAAATCACAATGAAACTACGATTAAACTATCAGCAAGCAAGATCCAACAATTATCTTAACCCATATTTGCTAAATCACACCCCAAGAATTGGGGATTTTAGCCACACGTGTATAAGAGATAGAAATTTATACCAAATTGAGCTTGCATTCAACTGGGTATTAAGATTTATGTCTTAAAACAAGCCAAAATTGAAGAATCCAAGAGACCCAAACCCAAAGCTTGAAGATGAAACCCTTTGGATCTTCAAGTCTTCAAATCCCTCTCAAGTTTAGATCAAAAATATCAAAAAGTACTATTCTATATGAAAGTTATAATAATTGTTCGACACTTTGAACTACAACTCTAACTAGTATTTATAGTTTTCACAGATTTGTGGTGCAGCGGATTATTCGGCGTCGTTAGTCGGAATCGCTGATCAACTCGGTGATTCGCCCTTTGGTGTTGTTCATCGCCGACTTGCACCTGCCTTCAACATCGTCGTGGTCTGAGTCATTGGGTGACATGGTACTGCTTTGCGGAACTTCTCAGCGATTCGCCGACTGCTCCCTTTTTCCACCGCCTTGATCCTTTCCTTCAAGGCTCAGCACACTGGAACAAAAGGTGAAGTAGGACATTTCAGCGACTCGCCAAGTGGACTTGGCGATCCTCATGCCTTCATTTCTTCTTTCTTTTCAGCCTTTTTGTTCCTTTTTGCGACATAGTGTCCATGCTTTCCTTCAAAACTCCAAAAACCTGAAACTTAAGGGTTTTCATCAGATATTGAGATAAAATAAGCATTTGAGGACACAATTTCTATTAAAATATAGCCCTAAATGAGTCCAATTTTTGGACTCATCAGCAATCAATTACAATATTCTTGCTCCCGCCTCTCTCTAAAGGCTACACTTCATCCCACTATTTTTCTTCATTATGACTCTAGCTCTTTTAAATTTTATTTGAGTGGTGTTCCACCATCTCTTAGAACTTTTCATACAACCGTGTTACTCACCCAATAGTAGAAAACCACGACCTTAGATACTCGCAAGTCGTGGTTACGATACAAAATTTGTTGAACCAACAATCTTATATATAGTTGCATTCCATCACGAACTCATACTACCATTACACTTGGTTAGCCCTGGCTATCACTACGAAGTCAACCTTTTCATCGGCATGTCACCTCAAACTCAGGTATACCCATCAAATTAAAAAGTACTAGCCCAATTTTTATACGCACTTTCTAACTAAAATACTACAATTACCTTCACCTAAATATACTCGTTTGAACTTTCTTTATCCATAAGCTTGTCATTTCGGTATCAATCCACTAATTTATGGCTTAAGAAAATATCATCAGTCCTCACACCACCATCCTTCTTCTTAACAAACACGACAGAAGCACCCCACGTGGAAACACTAGGACGATAAAACCTTTATTAAGAAGCTCTTGGATTTGAGCTTTAAGCTCTCTCAATTCTGACACCATAGAAATAGACTCAATAGAGGAGGATTCGACCTCAACACCCTGAATATGAGCCAATTACATCAAACAATCCTACCCCACAAGTTTCCTACCCTGCACGAAAGATATAACCTTACATGACTTAAGCTTGTACCCCCTTCCCACTCTAACCTTTCCCCACCTGGGATCGCTAGAGTTACCAACTTAGCATTACCATTAAGCACAACATAATAGGGGGATAACCAAGTTATGCCTAAGATTATATCAAGTCAGTCATATCTAGCATAACCAAATCAACCCAACTCTGAAAATCCATAAACTCAACAGGACAATACAATATACATGAGTGACTATGACTGAATCTCCAACTCATGTAGAAATATGGATGGGGGCATCAAGTATATGACAAACCACATCAAATCCCAAGGAAATTGAACTGACACAAACAAATGAGTAGAACCCGGAGCAAACAAAACAATAGACATCTGGGCATAGACAAGAGTAGCTCTTGTGACCAATGCATCACACCCTCAAACTCGGTCTTATCCGGAATAACATAAAACTGACCCATGTCCTCTTAACAGGCAACCTCATTGCCTGGCTGCACTACTCCTCTACCTGCATTACCATTTCCCAGGACTCCACGGCCTCGCTGATTTCCTCTTCATATGCCCAGGTTCTCCATAATTTTAACACACCTTATAACTTATATTCAATTGCTAAACGCTGAATTAGATCGCGGGGGTTAGTTCGGGTACGATTCGGGGTCCATAATTATGACTAGGAAAATATGGGAGACGAGGCTAAGATTCTCTCCCACACTGGCGGCCTCGCCTTGGCGGGAAAAGTCCCGCCCCAGCGGCCAAAACAGAAACATAACCCCTGCCAATAATTTTTCTGGGGTTCTTTTCTTTTCTCACAAAGGTTCCTAGCTTTACTTAGAAATTTTAGAATAATCCTCATAACTAGGATGATCATTGTCTACCCCCAAGTCAATCCCACGATACTTAGTCAATATCTTCATTTCAAAACGAGTTTCACGATACTCAAGTACTTATAACTTGCATAACTTCAACGACCATGACAACATATCGTATATATCAAAGTCCAAGCACATTTTATTGTGCACATAATCACCTCATCACATTCAAGCAATTACAACTTCACATTTGCAGTTAATTCAGACAACCGGAAGCACGTATTTAAAGTTTCCAAGATAAAATTCACAGATAAGTCCAAATTCTTAATTAATTATTTCTCTCCATGGATGACTATTCCTGATCATCCATTCATTCACACCACCCTTAGGGCCAGATACCAATTGGAACCTTCTCAGTTTCCAATTTGCTTTGCTTGTGTCCCTTCAGTCGGGACTACGACGACTAGTTCACTTCGTTAAGATACCAATTGGAATAGGGAGATACCAATTGGACTCAATGCATACCACAGGCGACAATTGTAGGTAGCGAGCCCCACAAAACGGCTAATTTCAATCATAGAACTTGGCCAAACCCAATTCTTAATCGCCTCAATCTTTAACCGATGGTAACCAAACCATAAATCAATCTTAGAGAAAACTGATGCACCTTGCAATTGGTCAAAAGGTCATCTATCTAAGGCAATGGATACTTGTTCTGAATCGTGACCCTATTCAACTGTCGGTATGTCACGACCCGAGTCTACACCCTGGACGTGGCCGGCACTCAAGAACCATTGCTGGTCCTAAGTGAACCCTCGTCCTGGCTGACTACAAGTGGAAGACTAACTTAAGCATGCAAAAACTTAAAACTGAATAAAATTCAATAAACTCAACTTTTCAAAACTTCAACTCAAATGAACAAGTTAGAATAAAATAATATATTCAACTCGCCATAAAATAGGCTACTTAAGTCTTTAAAACATTTAATAAAATAAATGAATAACACAAACTTCTCAACTATACTGACTCTCTATGAAGCCTCTAACTAATAACGATGGAAGTCGGGACAAGACCCATGACATCCTGACTGAACTGAAAAGTAAATGAAATCCTCCGGAAGCAAGGAGGCTCACCATAGCTAACTCTAACTCTCGGATGTATCAACGAAGCTCATGGTGATGATCCTGAATACCTGTGTCTGCATTATGAGAAGATGCAGGTCAAATGGCTCAGTACGTGGAATGTACGAGCATGTGAGAGGAATTTTAAAGCATAACATAAGCTTGATACATGATAAAAAGGAAACATACTTACCTCTTTTCAATCTTGCTCAACTCAAGGAATACTCAATGATACTCAAAACTACTCAAACTTACTCAACTCAGAAGTACTCAAGGATAAGATACTCAACTCAAAAATATGATATTCGACTCTGGGTACTCAACTCTGGATACTCAACTCAATATAAAGTAACAATACACATGCAATATATGGAAAGCTTTATAAAACATTAAAAGCAACTTAGTTTGTTAAAGAAAATGCAATAACAAACTCAACTTTACTTATATAATAAAGTAATATATTTTCTGTGGGAGTTTCTGTAACCGACAACCATCACTTAGGAGCTATAGTGATGATACAACACTTTACCTCACGTTGCCAAGGACCATCCTATACCTTGCCATCAGTATAAGAGCTAACTGAACTTAGTGGATCCACTAGTCTATGTGAAAAGGATTCATCTAAAAAATATGACCATTTTCTACCAATGAAGGCTACATAGTTTATGGGGGCTTGAGTTAATATGAACTCGCATCCCCATATTGGTGCTCAATATTGCTCCCAAAATATACTTAGCTCATCTTTTTTTTAAAAACAACTTCTTCTCTGGTATGAGATAATTACTCAAACTTAGCTTAAAAGCTCTCTTGGAATTGATGTTCCCTTTTCTTGCTCAAAACTCTTTTTGGAAATCTTAGTTTCCTCTAATCTTAAATGTGAAAACATTTACTTTTGGGAATACTTAGTTCCCCTATATCATTTTAAAGAAAATGAACTTTACTCTTACACTTTACTCAACTTCAAAGCTTAAGTCTTAAAACAAAGTTTAAACATTTGTAAAAGACTTCTTAAAATATGGTTCATGCCGAATGATGTATATGAACGATGCAATGCAAGATTTTCAATAACCATAGATAGAACTCAATACTTAGAACTCAAGAACTTCAATGATACAACTCATCTCAAGATTTTTTGACTTATAGTGTTCATGCGGAATTATGGGCATGAAATATTCAACTCAAGTACTCAAAGATGCTTCTCAAGAGGGATTACGAACTCAACACTGAAAGGCTTAGAACTTGAAGATACCACTTCTCTGAAAGATGCTCAACTTACGAAGTTCATGCGAAATTATGGGCATGAAACAACTCAACTCGGTGGTCTACATAACTATATGGAACTCATGTATACGACTCTTCTTATCCTCTGACTTACTTCCTCAAAACGTAGCTCAAATCGATAGTTGATCTCAAAGGATTCACAATTGAAGTCAAAGGCTTTCTTGGACTTTACTCTTAACTCTCTCTCTTGAATTTGAATTATGAATTCAAGAGTTATAGCTCATGATAAGAAAGATCTCATGATGACAAGGTAGACTCATGAATACATTATTCTCACTCTGATACTCACTTTCTAGAGACTTGAAACAAGTTATTAGAATTTGAAGAAGACTCCTCAAAAAGACAAAAAGGGATTTTTTGAAAAATGTTTGAAAGAACTCTCAAGACTTAACCCTTAACTCTACCTTGAATTTGATTTATGAATTCAAGATTGTGATTTGTGATAGGAAAGGTCTCATGATGTTTAGAAATGATTTTAGATAGCTAAACATGAGAAACGGTTGAAAAAATCTGTCTAGGGAGCAAGTTTGCGACGCGGAGATGATTTAAAATGTTTGCTCGAAATAATTTTTGAGACAGTGGAGTCTGCGACGCGGAGTGGAAATTTTCACCCTGAAGGAACAACTCCGCGTCGCGGACCTGGTATATGTTCCTTGTCCGACTTTTTCTTCCTTGCTTTCTAACCCCAATTCACCTAGAATCGAACGGTTTCTTCCCCAATCACTTTTGGATTTGATTACTTAACATAAGTACACTCTAATCTACTCAATACTACCCTCAAACACTCAATTACATGTCAAGAAATCATTAAAACCCCAACACAACAAGATTTAGAATGAACTTCAAAAACGCCTATCACAAGAACTCATCAAGAACTCAAATCTTTCAACTTCAAGAATGAAATTTGCGCTGAAATTAACATGTTTGGTGTGTGGGTGAACAAACCCAACACTATGGAAGCTTACATACCTCTTAGGGATTAAACACATGGCGAAAATCCGCAACAAGACGCAAGAATCTTGATCCTCTCCTCTTTTCTTTTCTTTTCTCTTCTTGAACTCTCAACTAAAACCCTGGGCGTATTTTAGGATTATAAAACTGAACCTAATAGTATTAGACCCTTAAAACCTTACTAAAATGAATTAAATCTGATTTGGTAAGGAAAAGACCAAAATACCCCTTACTAGTTTCGGCTAACTTTCCTTAACTGGACAGCCTAACTTCAAAAGGTCATATCTCACTCATCCGACCTCGAAACTTAGCAAACTCAGCTACCTTGGAAAGATAATTCAAATTTCTTTCCTACGGTATGTTGTAGAACATCTAACTCATCCTGTGTTAGGAGTTATGATTATTTCAAGTTGACCCAAAACTCATAACTTAAGCATAACTTGCAAATTTTCAGATTTTGCTATTTCTAATTTAGTTCTTTTTCGAACTCAAGGTGGTACATCTAGTGAACTTAACACTGAAGAAATTTTAATTCCTCGGTAAAATCCTACTTACAATGAAGGATGGTTCAAGTCTTAGCTCAAAAAATTCTGGGGTGTTACAGTCGGTAGTTTATACGCATTCTCTCTTGCTAGTGATGGTGTTACCGTTGTTGTTTCTCTAGCTCGAACCATAGAGTGAAGGAGGAAAGATACCAATTTCTATCACCTAGATACCAATTGGATTCAAGTCATAGCACGAAAGAGTAGAAAGAAGTGAGTTTTTTTCTAAAGTCCTATAGCCTCTAGAAGAAAAGTACGAACGTCATCGTACCGTTCCACAAGACTTCACTAGACTCATTGTGGTACAATGAGATGAGCGAACCTAGGGTTCTGATACCAACTTTGTCACGACCCAAACCATTGTGAGTGGCACCCACACTAACCCTCCAGTGGGAGAACCAAAACAACAGCCCAACTAATCAACTTAACCCAAGTAATACACATTTAAAGCTATGGAAATAGGTTTAATTAACATTAAAAATGCGGAGTTCCCATAAGCTCCACAGGTTTAAACAATTACTAAATCAATGTACTAAATCTCTACTAACGACAAGTCTAAGAGCAAGGGGTACAACCCCGAAACTAAAAAACACCTTAAACAAATAGTTTGAGTCCGAAAAGAATGGACTTAAACAAGAAAGATCCAAGGCAGCCTAAAAGAACTGGCTCACCCTTGAATCTGTCACGCTCATTAGTCACCTAGCTGAAGTTTATCAATAGCCACCTGAAGATGCCCTGTATTCAACAAAGAAAGAGCAAGTACAGTATTAGTATACAATCAACATGTACTGGTAGGATCACGCGGCTGTCCCAATAAGTGAAACACATGCAAGTAACCAAAATATTATAGGCATATACCGAACATATACAATATTAGTCATCTTTTCAAGATTAATGTAGCATCCCAAATTCTCAATAATACACATTGGTTATCAATTTCGAGCAACATACAGTCTTTCAATATAAATCATCATTAGATATGAACGTAACCATCACAAGTAGATACACAACATAATTCAATGGTCCTCTCACGGAACCCAATTCAATGGTCCTCTCATGGAACCCACACCAAAACTGTTAGCATACCGGTACGTGGTATCCGATCCAATGTTTATGCCGGTACGTGGTATCAGATCCAACGTTTATGCCGGAATGTGGCAACTGATCCAATGTTTATGCCAGAACGTGGCAACCGATCCCATGATTATGCCGGAATGTGGCAACAGATCCATATATTTATGCCGGAACGTGGCAATCGATACCAGTTAGTGTGTTGGATTAGGACACCCGCCCATTCAACAAACCATAATCACAATCACAACGTATATTCTCACAATCATACAACAAGAGGTTATTCATGGCATAGAATTATCCAATTATCCTCATTTACGATTAGGTGATCAATAATGCAACAGTCGCATACATACATACATACATGCATTATAATGAAGCAATTACAAAAATATATCACACCAAGATGACATCACAACCATCACCTACCTCAAAACAAGCTTGAAACCCTAAGAAACTTGATCCTTCCCTTTTCGATTTCGTTCCGCTTGTTCTTGGTCTACAAACAATCAATATAAGAGGGGAATCAATAAACAATCACTAATTACCCAAATTACTAACAATTCTATGAACCCTAGATCAAACCCATGTTCCCAATTATCTAATTTAGGTTTTTTTGCACCATAGAATCTATAACAAAACCCTCCCCCATCAATATTAACCCATTCTATTACGTTCTACGGATCGAAAAACTGATTGAGGGAGTGAAAAGCTTACCTTTAGCCTCAAGAATGGTGAAAAATGAGTAGGAGTCGCCTAGGGTTCGTTCTTTAGCTCTAAAAGTCAAAAAGTGCATAATAAGGCCGTTTAGGGGTTTATTAACGAGCTTAAGTCGCGTTGAGCCTACCACAACGGCCCTCAACTCGCTGCAGCTGCCCCGCCAGAGCAACAAAAAGCCTCGCCAAGGCGGCTTGCACGAACCAGTGAGCTCTTTAAAGAATTCCAAAATCCCCATTTTACAACACACCATCATCCCATGACACCCAGAAAATTGCCGTTCAGGCTAAGATCAGTTTCGGGAGTTCTACTCACCCAAATTCAATTTCCTAAAGTCGTACGGGATCCTTAAAGTCTTAACTATCCACTCATGTAATCAAATTCATTAATAGATCTATCATTTGTTACTAGATTTCCCTAGATCTCATTGACTCTGATTTCTTCCAAATCTGGACTAGGCTAGGAAATCTCAAGTTACTACGAAAATGTTTTCTAGCCTCAATTCTTTCCCCATTGACTTTTCCCTAACGACGGAATCAGGTCATTACAGGAGAACTATTCTGAGATGGTTAGCATGATCTTCCTCATTTCTCGAATAGATTAGTATGTCATCAATGAATACGATAACAAACGTATCTAAATAAGACTTGAATACTCTATTCATAAGGTCCAAGAACGTTGTAGGTGCATTGGTTAAACTGAATGACATCACCAGAAACACATAATGACCATAACGGGTCCTAAAAGATGTCTTTGGAATATTACATTCCCTTACTCTTAACTGATGGTAGCCAGATGTGAGGTCTATCTTAGAGAAACAAGGGGCACCCTGAAGTTGGTCGAAAAGATCATCAATTCTCAGTAGAAGATATTTATTCTTGATAGTAACCTTGTTCAATTGATGGTAATCTATACACATCCTAAAGGAACCATATTTCTTTCTCACAAATAAGATCGGAGCACCCCAAGGTGAGACACTTGGTCAAATGAAACCTTTCTCTAGGAGATGTTTCAACTGCTCTTTCAACTATTGCAACTCTGATGGTGCCATCCTATATGGTGGAATAGATATAGGATGAGTATCTAGAAGAAGGTCTATACCGAAGTCTATTTCTCTCTCAAGAGGGACTATGGTAAGATCATCTGGAAAGATTTCTGGAAACTCTTTTACTACTGAAACTAACTGAATAGGAGGTATCTCAACACTACAGTCATTAACTCAGACTAAGTGATAGACACACACTTTGGAAACTAACTTTCTTGCCTTAAGGTACGAAATAAAATGACCCTTAGGCACTGCTGAACTACTTTTCCACTCTAAGATTGGCTCATTTGGAAACTGGAACTTGACAACTCGAGTTCTACAATCAACTGAGGCACAACAGGCATGAAGCCAGTCCATGCCAAGAATGACATCAAAATCTACCATGTCTAACTCAACTAAATCAGCCATGGTGCTATTGTGATTGACGTAAATGGTACAATCACGATAGACTCTCTCTACTAGAATAGACTCACCAACAGGTGTAGAAACACTGAAGGACTCAATAAGTTTATAAGGAAGAACATAAAAATTCATCGCAACATAAGGAATTACAAAGGATAAACTTGCTCTTGGATTTAGCAAAGCATAAACATAAAAGTTAAAGACTTGGATCATACCACTGACAACATCTGGACAATCCTCTTGCTCTTGCCGACTAGTGATAGCATAAAGTAGGTTTCCTCCTCCACCTGCCCCTGAAGTAGCTCCTCTAGATGCAGCTCTGTCTGCTGGAGCAACTGAATAATACTAGGCTTTATTGCCCCCATTACCGTTACCCTGCTTGTTCTTTGAACACTCTCTCATAAAATGACCATTCTGGCCACACTTGAAGCAACAACTGGAGCCATCACGACGCATCCCTGATTGGTTCCTACCACACTTAGCACATGCAGGAGGCTTACTACCCCCTTGTGCCATACTACCTTGAGAATAGACAGGCTTAGCACTGAAATTCTGACTATTGTACTCACCTTTGTTCTTCGCTGCACGTGCACTAGCAGATAATGAAGCAGGTCCCTTTTGTTTCCATAGGAAGGAAGACCGGTTCGCATTGCTCTTTTGTTGCCCGGAATCATTCCCTAATGTCTTAGCCCTCTTATTTTTAAACTCTTCTCTATCCCTTAGCTTGTCCTCCTTAACTTGTTGTACACGGATCATTAGCCTTTCTATTTCCATATCCCCTATAAGCATAGCTGCCTTGCCCTCCTTACTTGACAGGCGAAACAACCTAGCAACGAATAGAGTCATCCTGCTCCTCATGTCATCAACCATCTCTGGAGCATAGCGGGTGAAATGACCCAAAAAGTTCTTAAAAATGTGCTTCGGAAGTTACCGGAAACTTGTTTAGCTGTATATAAAAAATCCATTTAGTTTTTCGAAAATCCGACTTCATATTCTTGTTTAGGGGGTCAAATTGAGTGGGAAATGGGTCTAACCCAAATTTTAGAGCAACCGTATCAAAATCCGAAATTTTCAAGTGAAGCCTTTTTCGAGGGTCTACTTTGGAGGGTCATATC
>JAJOOE010005292.1:0-74123 GCA_036250405.1 Solanum raphanifolium | reverse complement strand
GGATTTTGATACGATTGCTCTAAAATTTGGGTTAGACCCATTACCCACTCAATTTGACCCCCTAAACAAGAATATGAAGTCGGATTTTCGAAAAACGAAACGGATTTTTATATATATAGCTAAACAAGTTTCCGGTAACTTCTGTAGCACATTTTTAAGAACTTTTTTGGGTCATTTCAGACAGACTATGTTAAGAAAGTGGAGGGGGTGAGGCGAGACGGTCAAGCTAAGGCATGGGCAAAAAGGGCCAAGAACTCGGGTAACTTTCAAAGTTCTTATTCCAAGGGGTCCGGAAGGCCAACACTTGCAGCCAAGCCAATTCAGTCTGCTATGCCTGCCTCTACAGGTAGTTACTCAGAAACTCCATCTCAAAATTTTTAGGATAGCCAGGGAGTCACACCTTCTACGGGCGGCAGACCATCTTTTGATCGTACTTGTTACAATTGTGGGGAACCTGGGCATATGAGCAGAGATTGTCCCCACCCACGTGTATTAAATTCCATGCAACAGCAGTCTAGAGCAGTGGTACCCGCGGGAAATGGTAATAATGGTCGTGGGCGTCCACAAGGTGGGAGAGGAGGTAATTAGCGAGGCCGTGGAGGTAGAGAAAGTGGTAATGGTAATAGAGGTAGGGGTAACGCGCAACCAGGCAGGGAAATGGCTCGTAATGATGATAGAGCTCAATCTTATGTTTTTTCAGGCAAGAATGAGGCAGAGGCGTCTGATGCGGTGATCACATGTACTACTCTTGCTATGACCGTGTGTTGTTTGATCCGAGTTCTACTTATTCATATGTATCCATGAGATTTGCCTCAGATTTTGATATGATTTATGATATTCTTGAAGCCCCTATTCGTGGTTTTACCCCAGTTGGAGAGTCAGTCATAGTTACCCATGTCTATCGTTCTTGTCCTATTTTGTTTATGGGATTTGAAACTTGGGCTAATTTAGTGATTTTAGACATGATTGACTTTGACATAATCTTAGGCATGACTTGGTTGTCCCCCTATTATGTTGTGCTTAATTGTAATACTAAGTCTATAACTCTAGAAATTTCGAGAAGGGAAAAATTAGAGTGGGAAGGGGTGTACAAGCCTAAGCAAGCTAAGATTATATCCTCCATTCGGGCTAGTAAACTGGTAGAGCAAGGTTGTTTCGCTTATTTGGCTCATATTAGGGATGTTGAGATTGAGGCTCCATCCATTGGGTCTATTCCTGTGGTGTCGGAATTTATAGAAGTGTTTCCTAATGATTTGTCTGGTATGCCTCTGGATTGAGATATAGATTTTTGCATTTATTTAGAGACTGGTACGCGTCCCATTTCTATCCCTCCATATCGCATGGTTCCAGCAGAATTAAGAGAGCTTAAGGCTCAAATCCAAGAACTTCTTGATAAATGATTTATTCGTCCTAGTGCTTCCCCATGGGGTGCTCCATTTATGTTTGTTAAGAAAAAGGATGGTAGTATGAGAATCTGTATAGATTACCGGCAATTGAATAGGGTCACTATTCGAAATAAGTATCCCTTACCTCGAATAGATGATTTTTTTGACCAATTGCAGGGTGCATAAGTTTTCTCTAAGATTGATCTAAGATCTGGTTACCATCAATTGAAAATTAGGCCCGAGGATGTGCCCAAGACAACGTTTAGAACTCGCTATGGGCACTATGAGTTTTTGGTTATGTCTTTTGGTTTGACTAATTGGCATGCAGCTTTGATGAGTCTGATGAAGTTCAAACCATTTCTTGATTCATTCATTGTAGTTTTCATTGATGATATTTTGGTTTATTCAAAAAGTGAGGAAGAGCATGCCGACCATCTTCGTAGTGTTTTGGGTGTTCTTGGGAAGCAAAAGCTATATGCTATATTTTCTAAGTGTGAATTTTTGTTTAAATCGGTGGCATTTTTTGGGCATGTAGTTTCTAAAGAAGGGGTAATGGTAGATCCTCAAAAGATTGAGGCCGTTAAGAATTAGGTTCAACCAAGTTTTGTGACTAGAGTTAGAAGTTTTTTAGGGCTCGCTAGCTATTATCGTCGATTTGTGAAAAATTTTGCTTCTATTGACACTCACTTGAATAATTTGACCAAAAAGGAGATACCATTTGAATGTACTGAAAAATGTGAGGAGAGCTTTCAAAAGCTCAAGTCTTTTTTGACCACCGCACCTGTTCTAGCATTACCGATTGAGGGTAAAGATTTTATTATTTATTGTGATGCTTCTCATTCTGGGTTGGATGTTGTGTTGATGCAGGATAAGAATGTTATAGCTTATGGCTCGCGTCAATTGAATGTGGGTGAGAGGAATTATCCAACGCATGATTTAGAGTTGGAAGCGGTAGTGTTTGCTTTCAAGATATGGCGGCATTACCTCCATGGTGTTAAGTGTGAAGTGTTTACTGATCATCGTAGTTTGCAGCATGTTTTCACTCAAAAGAGTCTGAATTTGAGACAACGAAGGTGGATGGAGTTACTTAAAGATTATGATGTGACCATTCAATACCATCCGGGCAAGACTAATGTGGTGGCAGATGCTTTGAGTCGAAAAACGGTAAGCATGGGTAGTTTAGCTTGCTTGAGTGTATATAAGTGAACTTTGGCTAAGGAAATTCAGACCTTAGAGTCTAAGTTCATGCAATTTGGCATCTTAGAAAGAGATGGGGTGCTAGCTAGTATTGAGGTTAGGGCCACATTCATTGAGGAGATCAAGGCCAAACAATTTGAAGATGAGAATTTGGAGGAAATTAGCAAGAAGACTGCGATTGGTAAGGCACAAGAGACCACTCTTGATGCGGATGGTGTGCTAAATTTCAAGGGTGATGAGATTTGGTAAGAAGGGTAAGCTAAGTCTTAGATACATTACTCCATTTGAGATTCTTGAATGTGTGGGACCGGTAGCATATAGATTGGCTTTACCTTCAAATCTATCGGGTGTTCATCCGGTATTTGATGTATCCGTGTTAAAGAGGTATCATGGTGACATGGATTATATCATTAAGTGGGACTCAATTGTGTTAGACAAGGACCTCCAATATGAGGAGGAACCGGTTGCAATTCTTGATCGTGATGTGCGTAAGTTGAGGACCAAGGACTTTAAATCCGTGAAGGTTCAATGGAAGCGTTGTCCAATTGAGAAAGCTACTTGGGAAACCGAGAGGGACATGCGAGAGAAGTATTCCCAATTGTTCGTCGATTCAGGTACTATTTCATCCCTTACTTAGCCTATTTTGCAAAGTTTGTCACTCGGGGATGGGTGATGGGTATAATGGTATCTATTGTAACGACATGTTCCCTTCGTTATAGAAAAGCAAACGGGAGAAAATTTGGGGTCGGAAAACTTTTTCATAGTATTTGGATTTTCGCAACCTTGTCCAGATTTGTACGAAATCGGAGTCTTTGAGGTGTAGGGAAATTTCGTAACAATCAGGTGAAGTAATTATGTTTTTGATTGCATGAGTAGTTAGATAACTCATTGAAGAATTCATATGACTTTACGAAATTGAATTCGGGTGAGTAGAACTCCTGGAATCGATATTGGCGTAAAGGGTATTTTCTGAGCGTCGTGGGTTAGAGGTGTGTAGTGAAATGGGAATTTTGGAATTCTTGAATTAGCTCTCTGGTTTGAGAATGCCGCCTTGGCGCCGCTTTGGCGGGGCCGCTGTGGCGGGGTGGTGGCCATTGTGGCGGGTTCGACGCGAATTAAAGTCGTTAATAAACCCCTAAACGACCTTATTATGCACTTTTCAAATTTTAGAGCTAAGGAACGAACCCCAGGTGACTCCTACTCGTTTTTCACCATTCTTGAGGCTAAAGGTAAGCTTTTCACTCCCCGAATACGTTTTTGATCCGTAGAACGTAATCGAATGAGTGAATATTGATGGGGGAGGGTTTTGTTATAGATTCTATGGTGGAAACAACCCTAATCTGGATAATTGGGATCATAGGTATGATCTAGGGCTCATAGATTTGTAATTAATTTAGGTAATTAGTGATTGCCTATTGATTCCCGTATTATATTGATTGTTTGTAGACCAAGAACAAGCGGAACGAATTCGGAAAGGGAAGGATCAAGTTCCTTATGGTTTCAAGCTTGTTTTGAGGTAGGTGATGGTTGTGATTATATGGTTGTGTGATGCATGTTTGTTCTTGCTTCATTATGATACTTGTAAATGCATGAATGTTGCAATGTTGATCACACTTGTTGTAGAAGAGATAGAGGAATGATGATTGCCATGAAATCATGACTTAAATGTATGATCTTGATGATATAGTTGTGATTGTGATTGTGGTGTGTTGAATGGATCGGTTGCCACGTTCCGGCATAACTAAGTTGGATCGGCTGCCACGTTCCGGCATAAAAATGGGATCGATTGCCACGCTCCTGCATAAATATGGGATCGGTTGCCACATTCCGGCATGCTAACTGTTTGGGTTTGGGTTCCATGAGAGGACCAATGATTTGATATATAATGTGAAGTTGTTCGTTGTTCGTAAATGTTGATAATATTGTATATGTTGATATATATGCATGTGATTATAATGTTATCTTGACTTGCTTATGTTGCACTAGTGGGATAGCCATGTGATCCAACCAGTACAATGTGGTTATGTACAAATACTGCACTTGTTCTTATTTTTGTTGAGTACAGGGCATCTTCAATTGGCTATTGACAGATCTCGCTTAGAAGATCAGTGATCGTCACTTCGAATTCAAGGGTGAATCAATTCTTCTGGGCTGCAATGGGATTCTCTTTCGTCTATGTCCACCATTTCCAAACTTAGACATTTGTTTTAGCTAGTTGATTATTTCATTAGTTGGGGTTGTATCCCTTTCTTGTTTAGACTTGGTTCATTGTTAGAATTTTTTTTGTACATTGACTTTCATGTTCTAGATTATTTCTTTCGTATTGTTTAGTTCATTATTACACTTTTGTTGGAGTTTATGGGAATTCCCTATTTATTTCCTTAGTATTTAACTTGCTTCCGTAACTTAAATGCCTCAATTTTGGTTTAGCTGCTTGGTTTAGGTTGTAGTAGTGGTTCTCCTACCGGAGAGTTAGAGTGGGTGCCAATCACGACGGTCTGGGTCGTGACATTGGTATACCTCTTGTATATGGCATGTTAGCCTTGTTTTATCATGGAAACTTTTTACTTGATTAAAAAAATAAACAAACAATCTAAATCTTTGTAAGAGTTGGGCAGGTTCTGATATGGCCCATTTTAAGCATATTTTGATCCAACTCATCTCAGTCCAACCATTTTTGCTTTGGATTGGACAACGAGTCATTTATTGATTGAACTCATTTTGACCTTCCAAATCCAATACAAACTTACAATTTGCCTCCCTAGCTGACCAGTAGTTTTACACATTTGCAATCTCAAGGTCCACTACGGAAGATATATTTTTGTGGAAATGGTAATGCATGGATTTTTTCTAGGTAAATTAATAATGAATGGATTGTTATTTGGTGATTAAAAGTTTAGATATTGTTATATATGAACTAATTACTTCGAAAGAATATTTTTGTCTTTAAATAACTACTATTTGCATTGCTAATTCATGTATTCTTATTCCACATTTATTCTGCATAAAATAATACTAATAGCTAATGGATGTTTTATGAACTCTTATTACAAAAGATTCCGCTATCTCACATAGAGCTAGCCTTGGTGTAAAATGTATATGTACCAACCTCCCTGAATATGGAACCATGAAAGAACACTAATGAGTGCACGGGTATTTTCTTTGATCCATCACATACACATTATCCACTAGGTCGGTAATTGGCTCTAATTAATTTACCAATCTAGACAACTCAAAGCAATATCAACGATGAAAGATGCAATAAAGAAAAATGATGGGCTTAATAACATATGAGCTCCATAACCTTCTATTTTGTTGTCTAAAACCTTTTATAAATGGGTGACTGAAGACTAACAGCAAGTGACTTAATAACAGAGACAAGAATTGACCACATTAAAAGACTTAATCGTTGGTAAAGTCTTCTCCAAGCATAACTGTAGTTTCAAGAACTCCAATTATCAACTCCGTGATAATTATGAGTTCAAGAATTATGATCCTCATGTCTCAGGGGAAACATTTATATAAAACTTGATATGCTTGGCCATAACAACACTTCTAGTTTTTTTTATGCTTCTCCATCCGAAACTTCATTATCAACTTCTGCTCCTCTATGTGTTAATCTTAAGATAGTTCAGAGCCATAGTGCATAATCGTAAACAATAGTATTCATTTTTTCTTTCTTGTTGAGTTATTGTAATTCATTACGGAGATCTTCAAATGCCTCAAAGACATTTGATTTGACATCAGCATGATGATGTTGACGATCATCTAGTGTCACGTCAAAAAAATTCAATTATTTTTCTATACTAGTGGAATCAATAGAACATGGTTTTCCGCTTGATGAAAATAGTGTAACACCAATGTCTACTCTGGTTCAAGTTGCAAACTTATCTGCTTGTCGGGAGAAACTATTTTTCTTTTTGAGAAACTAACAGTGCATGCTTCTCAAACTCAATTAACCTCATTTCAATCTTTTGGGTACACTTTTTGGTCATGTTTTCCATTTCAAGAGAATAATTAAAGAAGAAAAAAATATATGAAAAACATGACCAATTAGCAAAAGATTGAAATAAAATTGATTAAGTCTCAGAACGCAAGTACTGTTAGTTTCTCGAAAAGGAAAAACCTTGTTTTAGTATGCATATAAGCTTACAACTTGGATTGAAGTATATGTTGGTGTTATGCTTTTTTCACAAGTGTAAAACCATGTTTCTATTTACAAGTAAACAAAAAAAATAGACTATTTTTTTTAGTGAAACTAGAAGATTACTATCGTAAACATGTTGAGGGAATATCGAATGTCTTTGATGCTTTTTAAGATCTTTGTAAAGAATTTCAAGCATTGAACGAGAATGAAAAAAATGAATACACATGTATAAGAAAATGCAACTTGGCTCACAAATATCGTTAGATAAGCACATAGTGGAGAAGATGCTGATCATGAAATTGCAAATGGAGAAAGTTAGAAAAAGCAAGAAGTGTTATTTTGGCATAGCATCTCAAGATTGATTTAAATGATGTCCATGAGCCAGGCGAGTAGGAAAGTTCTTGAAATCATAATTATCATTGAGCGGTAATTGGAGTTCTTGAATTTGGATCTATGCATGGAGGAAACTTTACCTATGGTTGAAACTTCTAATATTCTCAATTCTCGGCATTGTTATTAAGTTAGTTGTTGTTAGTATTCAATCATCCCATTATATAAAGTTTTAAACAACAAAAATTGTAGGATATGAAGTTCATATTATTCAGTCAGAATTTTTGTTTTATTTTATCTTTAGTCTTTCATGAAGTTTTGTGTAGTCTTTATTCGTAAGTCGATTGAGGTATTTTATTGACCTAGTGAATGATCAAAGAAATTCCTTATGCAGTCATTAATATTTTTTATTTCCAATGAGGGTGGCGCATTTAAATATAGGCTAGTTCTCTTCAACATGATGGAATCTCTGTAATACAAGTTTTTTCTAATAATTATTGACTTTACTGGCAAATTAAGGATTTCAAGAGAAATTGAGCCTGATTTTTCAGCAAGAACCACACATGTGTTGAAATAGAGTACAATTTTTTTTATCAAGTGCACATACACAAATGGGGTTCCTTTCTTATATAAAACAAAATAAACTTTACTCAATTACATTAATCTTATAGGGTAATAATTTAACAAGGTAATAATTTTACATCTAAATTTTGGATTGTTGATTGTGTGATTCCAATGAAATGACCAACTAAAAAAGCATACTAAAAATGTTCGTGAGTATCAAGGTCCATCAGAAATATAGAATGCAAACTGTAGTAATTTACCAGTTACCATGGTTAGGGATATTACTTCAACATTCAAAAATGCTCTTCTTTGTCCAAAGCTCTCAACTTGTCTTATTTCAGTTGGACAATTGGTGGATAACAATTGTGATGTGTTTTTTTCTCGTAATTGTTGTCTTTTGCAGGACCAGGTGTCGGGGATGATAATTGCAAAGGGGACTAAGGTTGGAAGATTGTTTCCTAGACATTGTTTTATTCCACCTGTTCTATCCTTTGCTTGTACTACAACTAAATAGACTGAGGTTTGGCATAACCGTCTAGGACATCCAAATTCTATTGTGTTGTCTCATTTATCTAATTCTTGTTTATTGGGGAATAAAACTCAATTTTCAATTGCTTCCATTGATTGTTCTACTTTTAAAGTGGGAAAAAGTAAAACTCTTCCTTTTCTTAATTTTGTTAGTCATGCTACAAAGTGTATTAATGTTATTTATATTGATGTTTGGAGAATTTCACCAATTGATTCTCATGCTCATTTCAAGTACTTTGTGAAATTCATATATGATTATAGTCGGTTTACATGTGTATATTTTCTTCTATCCAAATATGAGGTATTTTCTATGTTCAAGACATTTTTGGCTTAAATTGAGACTTAATTTTCTATGGGCGTCAAATTATTAAGATCTGATTGTGGTGGAGAACATAAGTCTTATGAATTAAAAAAATTTCATTCTTGAGAATGGAATTGTCTCACAAAGCTCTTGTCCATATACACAACAACAAAATGGGGTTCCTAAGCTTAAGAATTATCAATATTTAGATGTCTCTCATACATTATTGATTGAGTTCTCTATCCCTTGCAAATACTGGGTGGAAGCATTGTCTATTGTTTTCTATTAATTAATCTACTACCATATAATTTGCTAAATCTTGAGTCTCCATATTATCGTCTCTATCACCAAAATCCTAGCTATGATAATTTTAATACATTTTGTTGTGTGTTTTTTGTGCATATGCCTTCTTCTCATGATAATAAACATTTTTGTTCATTCTACTAAAGGTACTTTTGAGTTATTGTACTTCATAGAAAGGTTTTATTTGCTATGATCCGTGTTCTGAGAAATTTTGCATTTCTAAAATGTTGTTTTCTTTAAAAAATGGTATTTTTCTTTCTACTCATGGTGAGCCATCTTCTGTTTCTCCTCTTCATCCTACTTTTGAGGAATTGTAATCTTCTTTCAACTGGTTCAAACTTGGATTTGTTTATGAACGACATCGGCCAACTCTACCCCATTTTGAAATTGAATCCACCTCCTGAGACTGCACCATAACTAGACTTTTAGAATTATTCAATGTCTAATCCTCCTAAGCGTACTCGGTGATCAACTAGAGTATTTCGTATTCCTAATTGGTATGCCTTTTCCTCTACTTTATCCACCATTTCTGCTCCAACTTGTTACTCACAAATTTGCCAGTATGAATGTTTGCAGAAAGCAATGGATTAAGAACCTTTGACCCTTAGAGAAAATAACACATGGGTTTGTTTCATGGCCTTCAAATGTCCGTCCAATTGAATGTAATTGGGCTTATTCAAATAAAAATCATTCTGATGGATCTCTTGATCAATACAAAGTTTTGTTTGTTGTTCTTAGTAATAAATAGGAGAATGATTTGGGCTATGAAGAGACTTTTGCACCAATAGAAAAATGATTATGGTGCGAACAATTATTGCCATCGCTTCTTCACAAAATTGGTCTCTTCATGAAATGGATGTCAAAAATGCTTTCTCTTTTGTGATATTAAAGAAGATATTTATATGAAACCTCCACCTAATTTGTTCTCATCACCTACATGGGATATATGAAAGCTCCCCAAATTCTCAATTTTTTGACAATTCCTCGCATCATTAGGTATTTTCTAGGAACATCTACTCATGGATTATTCTTTCCTAGATTTTCTACTATCTATATTACTGCTTTTAGTGATTCGTAATAGGCATGATGTCCTGATACTCGTCATTTAATCATTGGTTGGTGCACGTTTCTTAGAAAACCATTGATAACTTGGAAGAGTAAGAAGCAAGATCATGTATCCAAATAATCTACAAAGCTTGAATATTGATCTATGTCTACTACTTCCATTAAGGTTGTATGGCTTCGTTGATTAGTTCCTGAGATGGGATTTCGTTAATCTATTCCTACTCTTCACCATTCTTATAATACTAGTGTTATTCAGATTGCTACAAATGGGGCTTATCATTAACCAAGTGCATCGAAGAAGATTGTCATTATATACAAGAAGATGTAGATAAAAGTGTCATTACTCTTCCGCACGTGTCCAATGATCTTCATATAGCTGATGCATTTACAAAATCCATGGCATGACAACACCATCAATTTCTATTAGGAAAATGGATGCTTCTTATCAAATAACATCAATTTAAGGGGAATGTTAGCATGATGAATTAATAGAGAATGGTTGTATATATTAATGTATATAGTGTTGTAAATAAGTGAACTTATACATATTTGTTGCAGTAATTGTAGAGAATAATATTGTTATAGAATATCGGATTTAAAGGGATAACATAGCAGATTTAAAGGGATTTGAATGGCAGATTTTGTGGCCTTGTACTAGTTTGAGTTCATTTGCAGCAATATCATGCCCTCACATAATGAATCTATCCTTCGACATCCCAAGGTGGTATTAGTGGGCACTATCATTGATCGGGAACCCATCAATGTGGGATGCCTATAGTTGATCCAGCACATTTGGCTTCTGGTGCCACCACATCTGCTCCTTTTGTGGAGTAGGAAGGTGTATCTCCCACTGTGCCTCTCACTCCTACTACTACTGTTGCTGCTATTGTGCCTTCTCACGTTACTAATTTCCATGCCCCCTTGACTCAAGCATTGATTTATCAAGGGTTGAGAAGGACATTCCAACAGTGATTGATATGGAGATTGAGACGATGATGGCCCCTTTGAGGGATATGGTGACCCATTGTGAGGAATTGGTTGAGTCCCACAAGATATCGATTAGAGGCAGAAGAGAAGGACAATGGTAGTTCTATTGTGCTTGACACCATGAGAGGTCAACTTATTACCTTGCGAGTGCATGTAGACTAGTTGCGATCTACTGATATTTTGAGTCTATAGGGTGATGTTCCCCTACCAAACGTTCAATCCTCGATGCCACCAAATATTCCCATTAGTGATCCTTCTTCTCGTGTGAAACCAAGTAGAATAGTTGAGGGTGTTGCAATTTTTGTTGAGGACGTTGTTGATGATGATGAGTGGGCGGATGATGATTTGGTTGAGGAGACCAGTGAGAATTAGGTGAGGAGAGATAAGGATGAGCATGGGATTGTACTAACACTTATGGAACTGTAGGACACTGAGAAGATGATTCTCCAAGATACCTTGGAGAGATCCGTTCAGGAGACCTCTGCAGTCGACACCTGTGGAGTCTCTTTAGACTCTACCATTCCTCCCATGATGTATAGGGCACTGATGCCCCAGCTGATACCAAATTTCTGCTACATGTGATACTATTTTCGGTCTTTGATGCCCCAGATTATTCTACTTCTCCAGAGACTCCTCCCATAAATAGAACTCCATAAGCTTAGCCTCTCCAAGGGACATTTTGACTTTTCCTCCGGTACTTTGTACTTTTTCATTGAGGAAACTGCTTTTATTTTTTGGGGGGTGAGGTCTTTTGTGCCAATATTCCTCTTTTGCTTTGTATTTTGTTATTTTTATGATTTGGATGATTGTAGTTTTTACTTTTACTTATATTAGAGTGTTTCATTTGGTTTGTGTTTTTCTTTTGTTGCCTCTTTTGTTTTTGCTCAAATTTGAAACTACCCCATAAAGTTTGAAAATTGTGATATTCTTGAGTTTTCATTGATAATATTTTGAGGATCGATTATGTTGATTATCGATGTCTTGAATAGTATTCATGATGAGCATGATGTATAGTGTTGGTGTTGCAAGAATGAAATGATGTCGTTGCAATTTTGAGAGATCTCTTTGAATCTTTTCTTGACTAAATGTGTTTTGCTGTGAGCCTTGAAATGAACATGAAACATACGCTTTTGATCTTTTCGGGTTGTGCTAAATGTAACTCCCCGTATTCAAAAAGGGACATATAGCAGCTTTCCAGGTGCTGGTACAGCCAAACCACATCAGCCACCCATGGCCCATGGGGTCGACCAGGGACTGTAGGTGTGGTTCGTGGTTGGAGCCCTAAAATTCATCTCTCTGATCTTGATCGACGGTCCGTGGTTAAGACCATTGCCCGTTAACTAGGTCCGTCGTTGGCCACTCAGAAATTTTTCCAGGCCACGACGATGGCTGAACTTACGGACCGATGGTCCGTGGTCCAGGGGTCCGTCGATGGCCAAAATTCTCTATACTTAGTAACGGTGTGCAGAACGGACCATAGGTCCACCATGGTCCGTCGGTGGGGTCTTGTCGGTCAGCAGCTGGCAGTTATTTTAAGGGTTAGTTGGGTGTTTTCCTAATTAATTAGTTCCTATACCATGCCATTTTGTCTATATTCAGAACCCCTATATAAGCCCTTTTAACCCCAAATTCACCCCATTTAATTCATTCTTCCTAAATCCCAAAAGAGAACCAAAACCTCCTCTCAAATATTCTCTCTCTAGAACTTGAAGAAGAAGAAGAAGAAGATTCAGCTAGGGTTTGGAGACAAGGATCCAAAATTCTCCATTGAAGGCTAGTAATTGGAGCCAAGGTATGATAGCTTTCATCCATGGGTTCCTTTCACCCATGGAGTCCCCAAATTCCTCTATTTCAAATGGCCCCAATTTGCTAGGGGTTTCTTCAATCACCATGGGTTCTTTTGATTATTGATTCTATGGTTTGATTATGTCTAGATATGCATGAATTGATGATTTACAATGCTTTTATGATCTTTCCCCTATGAACCCATGCAAACCTCCATTGTTTCCAAATTGTGATCTCATAGGTTGGGTATTGATTATGAAATATGAGTTTTATGGTCTAAAGCATGAAGTAATATAATTGCATAAATCTATGTTAAAATCCCTATCTAAACCATGATTTCTATATTTGTGGATTGAAAGTAAGGTTTGAACCTTGTAAGGGCAAAGTATAAGTTTATGCATGATCTTATGAAACCTATGTAAAAGTTTTAAGGGTGCTTTGAGAGTAAAGTGCCAATGATGTTGTTGTTGTTGTGTTGTTGAAACGATATTCTCATAAAACACTTATAACCATGATGTGGAAGGTTTTCTCACATAGAACGGATTCTTATGTTGAAAGGTCATTCTCACCTAATTGAATCAATGAATAAAAGCTATCTTAATGAACTAGCTTGGATTGGAAAGATGACATGCCTTTCCATGGATAATGAGAATAAGTAAGAAAATACTATTCCGTGGGAATTATGCTTAGCACCGAGTGGATATTGACATTGAGGTGGAAGCTCTCCCATTAGTAGAGGTTGAGTTTCTAGAAGAAGTCTCATGATATGGAAGCTCTTCCGTTAGTACAGGCCGGGTTTCTAGAAGCAATCTCTTTATCCCTTAACTATGTGCCCCCATAGGTTGATTAGCTAGTGGATCCACTTAAGCTAGATGTTGATGGTTCTACCATAGGAAAGTAGGACAACCCTTTTCAGTGTGGGAGACACCGGGGGATCATGTTTTAGCTCACATGGTCTCTATGTTGGTTAAGGCTAATTTCCCCACAACAAGTTCATTAATGAACTAATGTTACTTAAAGAAGTATCTTATATGTATCCAAAGAATTAAAGATGATTTAGCTTGCATTAACCATAATTGTTTGACTTATGTTTTCTAACCATCTTATATCATGTTTTATTGGTCAAATTTCTTATCATGAAATGAAATGTCCTTCTTAGCATGTTATAAATATTTGTATGCATAGTTATCATACTTAGTGCATTTTTTGTACTAACACATACTCTTGCCTAAATTTTTCCCAATTGTAGGGTCCGATAGGCAGGATTTCCATTCTAGTGGCTAGAACTTGGACTTTGATTCTTTTTGAGCGTGGTGAGTCCTCATGGTTCGAGGACGGACTTTCCTTTATTGTAGTTTCACTTTCGTATTTGTTTTTTTGAACATGATGTATGGGATAGGCCCACTCTCATTCTATTGTAATAGATGGCTATGTAGAGTCATGAGTTAGACTTCCGTTTTCTATAATAACTCTTTTGGACTTAAATGTTGTTTTACTCTTTATTATTCTAGTACTTTATGTTATGATATGTTAAGTGGTTTATATGGAGTCCTTCGGGGTTCTATATGTCATGTTACATCTAGGGGGTGCCCCTGGGTCGTGACACTAAATGAATGTATTTCGAAATGTCATGTGTGGTTCAGTATCACCTGAAAGCATGTGTGTGGAATCCTAGATTTTTCTTTGTTAGTCTAAGTATCTAAACCTTGGTAAATTTAAGTCGTGGTCTTGGGCAGCAATTCTAAGGAGGAACCCAAATTTCAATATAATTTGTGACTACTTTTGTAGGGTGTGCATCCATTTTGGCATCATTTTGAGCCTAAATCATTTGTTGACAAAAAAAAAATTAAAACATCTTGAGCCAAATTGTCCCTACCTTGTAACCCAAAATTCTTTTTGAAGTGTTGTTATGTTTGAATAGCTAACATAGGCCAATAGCCTAAGCTAGGGTGTGGAATGGAAGGACAAATGAAAGGCCAATGAAGGGAAAATAAATATGAAATGAGACTCAACTTTGAAGTTTGTTACAAAAAGAAGGAACCCTTCCTAATAAAAAAATGAAAGGGAAAAGAAAAATATTGTGGCGAGCTATTTTGAAAATTGGAAATGAAAAAGAGAAGTTGATGAAATAATGGGGATTCCGAATAAAGTGAGTGAAAAGTCAGTTTGAGTTCTCAAATGAAAAAGAATGAGAAGTACTTGAGAAGAGGTGGAGATGATTGCAACCATGAATTGAAAAGGTAACGTCACTAAGCCAAATTGATAATACCTTAACCCTCATCCCTATTACAAACCTAAAAGACCCTTGAGATCTTGCATGCACTAGGCTGTGTGATGATTCAAAAATGTGGGTAAACCAATGGGACGAAGCTTGCATGTATTTCTCTTTTGACAGAGTGAGAGTTGCATATATTCCTTATTTATTTGTTGAATTGCTTTGTAAGAACATGCAGTCGTTCTTGATGTGAGGGCACTTGAATGTATTTGTTGAAACATCATCTTGCATTAGAAAATAAGCTATAGTGAGCCTGAGCTTGTGTTAAAACCAACAAGTCATCAGTTGAAACTTTTTTATCATGATTGAGTGTAGCATGTTGTGGAGATTAGTCTTGTAATGACACTTGCATGTTAGGCACTCTCATTGAATATTTTTGTAGACACCCTTATTGAGCTAATTGTGGCCTTGATTTTCTTGAGGAAAAACAAAAGTTTAAGTTGTAGGTATGAATAAGTGGTAAATTTACACTAATTTGAGGCCTATTTAGCTTGACCATTAATGTCCTAAATACCTAATTATGTCTTATTCTATTGATATTTTGATAACTTACATCTATGAAGGCTAAAGGAAAAGGCAAGGATGAATGTTTGAAAGAATGACAAAAAATGTACAAAGAAGTGTAAACAATACACTTATGATCACCAAATAATAAAGGTGGATCTCATTGTAAGCATGACCTCGCCCAAAGTAACGATGTACAATACTTGCATTAATTGAGGCAGGTCGGTGATCACTATCAAAAGAAAAGGCGACTCACCGAATAAGAAGGGAAAACTTCTTAACCATCGTCAAAAGTGACAGTGCAAGGAGAAAATTTGAAGGCTTGAAAGGCGAACTAAGGTGCTACTACTAAGGTGCTACTCAGAAATACACTAAATGTGAAGGGAAGACTGAAGTAAGCTCACCGACTAAGGTTCAAACACCTAAAGTCTAGAGCAAGAAAAGTGAGTTGGAAAGGAATCTGTGATCCACCCATTGTGATCGGCGTTCCCGACTAATTTCACTAAATGGGTAGCGTATTGAGCTTTGAACCAATTTTTGGGAAACTATAAACAACCCAATTGAAAGAGAAAATTAAAGGCCACGTTAGTTGTAATAGTTTTTGGTGTATGCACAAGTGAAGAAAAAACACTTTACCTTTTGAATAACAATTTCTAGTTCGTTTTTGGGTTTTTTCAACTTTGTTTTTGAAATTGACAAATTGAAGTTGAATTCAAAGTGGGTTTACTGGTAATTGTTTAATTTCATGTTACCTATGACTGCTTTCATGAAAGGTATAATTTCTTTGTTTTTTTGTGATTGGTGACTAAAAACCCCAAGATATCGGGGTGCAATTATGGGGTTGGGTGTTGATTAATGTTGTGGGTATTGTGTTATGCACTATTTTGTTGTTGCTCGTACATGAATTTGGGCTAATTAGCATGGGGTAATTTATGGGTTAAGGTTGCAAACTTAACTCCTACTTCCTATCTCAGATCGTTGCTCTAAAGAGATTGATTGGAGTGGGTAATTAGTCCGATACTAGAAATTTAGGTTTGATGCCTATAACTTGTTTGAAAATAGAGGTTATGGGTCGTATCTATTTGCCCTATTTCTGCATCAAAAGAGAGAATAGAGTAAGGTATTGGGTTATTTAGTATATCATATATATGAAACCGAAAGGAGATTCTATGCAAGGATATTATGAGATCGAAAGAAGATTAATGTCATTGGAGATGACCCGGCCTATTCATGAATGTTAACCACTATAGAGAAACACAATTACCCCTATGTGACATTTATATAAAATCCATGCACCCCTTATATTGCTTATTACTTTTGAAAGTTTCCGAAATATTAGTTTAATTGTTACCATTGATGACAAAATCCTTTTGATTATATTGGTGGAATCATCCACTCACAGTTTTTACTACTACAAAAAATGACTATACAATCCAAATTTCTTGATAAGAGCTTTCTACAATATTCAATTCACTGTGGGATTCGACCAGTGACTCTTAGTTGGGTATTTTTATTAACGATGATCCCGGCCTCTTTTAATTGGCTTTGAAGAGCACATTTGAGCGTTATCATAGAGAAGCAAATAAATAAGGTAAAAAAGGAACTTGAATCTACTCTCCACGATGAGTCTCCACAAGCTGAAGACAAAATACTTCGATGAGTTGCCAAAGCCTCTAGGAGAGAAGGGTATGATTAGGAAAATCTAGAAATGAGCGAGCTTCATATCCTATGAGGGGATAGTTTTCTAAAGGATAAGCAAGGGTTAATAATGTACACACTCTAAGAGAGAGAGAGAGGAGACGAGTGATATTCATCTAAAGGGGCTGACAAGTGTTTAGATGTTCTTTTGAAATAACTAGGAAGAAGTTAAGAATTGGAAATAGTCACTTTTGGAAAGAATATAAAAATTTGGAAAATTTGTTAAGTATGTTGAGTTGAGTTTTTGCTAAACTTCAAACGACCATAAATCCTGGCTCAGGATGAGTTAGGTGTGTTTCCAGATATCTTAGGAAAGATCTTGGAATAATCTTTCCAAACATCGCTGAGTTTGCGCGATTCCGAGTTCGTATGAGTGATATATTCCCATTAGAAGTTGGATTGTTCAAATAAGGAAAGTCAAGACCGGATTTTTTAAGGGTAGTTTGGTCTTTTCCTTACCCTATTATTTTACTTTTTTTTTGGTAATTAATTAGGGGTCTAAACTTAACTTGTTCAGTTTATGCTTATGAAAATTGAGTTAGGGTTTTTGAGGAGAAAAGAGAAGGAGAAGCAAGGAAATAGTCAAGTTCTTAAGAATCGCTTGTGGATTTCATCAAGGGGTGATCCCTACAAGGTATGTGAGATCACATAGCATTGGGTTAGTTCACCCACACACCAATCATCATTTATTTCAGCGAATTAAAGTTCTTGAAAGCTTAGAAATTGAGCTCTTGATGGGTTTGTTGAAGTTCCTTTGAATTCTTGATTCATTGAAATAGTTGAGGAACTATCTGATCCAAATCCATGATTTTAGGTGTGAATTCGATTAGAATATTTCATATATTTATGGTACAGTTGATTCTAAGTGTTTGGGGAAAGAACCAAGTCGAAATAAGGGGTTTAGAGCTGAAAAATGAAGAAGAAAAGTCAGAGGCACCTGTGTAGGGGCCTGGGGCGTCGCCCCTCTCAGAGCCACAAGTAGGGCTCTATGAACTTTGGACCCTGCGGCATCTCCCCTCTTAGAGCCCCAACCAGGGTTCTCTGAACTTTGTGCTCTGGAGCCCCACGCCTCTCAGAACGCCAGGGACGCCAATTCACCCCATTTTACCCCTTCTTTCCGTACTAGTTCCTTAGTAAAGTACCTTTGTTTTCCAATCGATTTCTATACTCTAAGGTACGTATAAACATCATGAAATAATCATAAAAATGAGATCATGAACCTTGAATCCATAATCCAATTCAAGGAAAGTTAAGATCAAAGTTAAGAGAAGTAAGAGTCAAGTCAAGAAGAGTTCCTAGAGTTTTCCAAAAGTCTTTACCAAATGTTTTAACTTTGTTTTAAAACTTAAAGTTCAAGTTGAAGAAAGATTAAAGATTAAAGATTGAAGTTCATTTCTTCAAAGTATATAGGGACTATGTATTCCCAAAGAGTTTAAAATGTTTTCATATTTAAACAAGAAAAGGAAACCTTGATTTCTATAGAGCCTTTGAGCTAGTTTTCAGAAAAGAGTAACTGCTTTCACAATTAAGCAAGAGAGGAAACTTTAATTTCCAAGATAGCCTTTGAGCTAAGTTTTGAGCAAATTATCACAAATCATAGAAAGAAGTATGTTTTTAAACATAAGAGTTAGTATCATATTTTGGGAGTAGTATTGAGCACCGATATGGGGGAGAGTTTAGACAACTCACAGCCCCCATAAACCATGTAGCCATCATGGGTAGAAAAGGGTCATACTTTTTAGATGATTCCTTTAGTGATTTTTAGCATAGACTAGTAGATCCACTTAGTAGTTCAGGTTTTATACCCTCGGCAGGGTATAGGATGTCCCTGGCAGCGTGAGTCAAAAAGTTGTGTCATCACAATAACTCTTAAGTGATGGTTGTCAGTTAGAGAAACTCCCACAGAAGTAATTGTATTCTTACATACACAGTTTATTTGCATTTTTACATACATTTCAGAGTTATATGGTATCTTTGCATACACACAGAATTGACATCCATGTTTTAAACAACTTTTCTTTATATTGCACTTTTTTTAAACTGCTTTATACTGAAATGAGTTCAGTTATGTTGAGTTGAGTTGAGCCAGGTAAGTTCTTTCAGTTCCTTTCAAGCTTATGTCTTGTTTTAGAATTCCCCTCACATACTCGTACATTCAATGTACTGATGTCATTTGGCCTACATCTTCTTATGATGCAAACACAAGTAACCAGGATCAGCATCCAGCGCATCGTTGATCTAGTTGAGCACTCAGAGTCTTGTGGTGAGCCTCTTTACTTTCCGAAGGATCCCTTTTTATTGCTTTCAGTATTAGTTACTTCATTAGGATGTCGTGGGTCTTGTCCCGATATCCATCTCAGTTGTTTAGAGGCTTCATAGATAAACAGTCAGATGTTAGCTCTTGAGTTTTCTATTTCCTGTTTTAATGGTTGTGACTTGAGTTTCCATTTTTGCTAAGTTTGGTATTTTCTTTAAGACATTACATGAGTTATCCTTTTGAGACTATTTATTATGCGTAGAGTCTTCCGCTGAGTAAGTAAGCCAGGCCAAGGGTTCTCTTGGGGCCAGCAATGGTTCTCGAGTGCCAGTCTCACCCAGGGTGTAGGCTCGGGGAATGACGTCTTCTACATTTCCTGTGGGATCGACCTTAACTTTTGTTAAGTTCTATAATTGATTTAGACCATTTATACTTATTAAGTGAAGTGTAAATTTGGACGAATTAGTTTTTCATGGAATTCATCTCCTTTTCGATTACCCATGCATGTAAAATCATTGATCACTTGTTCTTGTAAATGTAATCTATAACACATTGGAATGCTTGCATATCTCCATCCAAGTTATTTTTTCTTGGTTAAAATTGTGAGTTACAGTTAGCTGTCATTGTTATTGATTGACAGGCAAAGATAGATTTCTCTAAGAACTTTTAAATAGATTATAAGTGAATTTCTTAATAGTGGTCTTTAATCAAGCGTACTGATTTTAGAATATGCTAAATTAAAATGGTAAAAATCTGTTATATTTCAAATAAATAAAAGTACTCTTATTTTTTAGAATACTCTTATAAAAAGCTATTTAACGCATTTTTGTTTTGTTTTATTAAGGATCCACGCTTCATAAAGTCAACTATCGAAGTGAGGGATACTGAAGATGTATTTTTTCAGCAACAAAGAAGGCATAAGGGATATATTTTTGTTATAAGTTATAATTACGTTATTTTAAACTAAAAAAACGTAATTCAATGGTCATTTTGTTTAATTTTCCCATTGTTGTGCAACAGAAAAAAAGGAATCGGAGTTCCAACTATAATAAGTGGGCTTCCATGTAGCTCCCAAAAGCCCATCACTTTTGAATTTATTTGTGGGTCATTCAAGCACGAATATCTCTATTTTAGGGTAGTTGTCAATTTTATCTTTAAAATTAATGATTTTATTTTTTATCTTTAAACATATTTAGTAATTAAAAATAAATTTGTCCAACATAGCCTTGACATTAAAATAAAAATCGCATGACACAATTTATTTCTTATGAGGAAAAAAATATTTACAAGAAAAAATTTGTAGCACACAAATTGTCTTACAGGTCATAAATTCAATTTCAGAACATCATGTCTTAGAAAGTCAAAATCCATAAGTTACGAAATGACTTAGTTTCTATAGAACTAATATTCATGGATACATACGTTTAGTTTTAAAACGACAAACTTATCTCTTAGTGACATAACTTATCCTAATGAACTTTTCTCAAATAAGATAAAAGTTCTCTAAAGTTATATTGGACAAGATAAAATGTTTTCTATACTTATGTTGAACAAGTAACTTATACTTTCCGAATTAGATACTACATAACTCATGTCGAACAAGACAATTTTTTTCTAAATTTCTGCATTCCAAAATTAGGTCATTACTAAAAATACTTTAATCTACAAATTTTATTTAAATTAAAAAAAATCAATTTAACGGACAAAACTAAATACCACAATTAAAATATGATTTATAAGTGCAAATACTTGTTTATTTAGGAAATGTTAGAAGAGCCCATCATATAATTGAGTTTTGGCCCACATTGGAAGAGCCCTATCATGTGAGTGAGTTTTGGGACACGTTGGAAGAGCCCTGTCATATGAGTGAGTCAACAACCTGATAGTTGGGATATAGGGTACACAACGTAAAAATTTATGGAAAGCAATCAGAGGTGGAGGCGGAGGTGGAGGTGGAGGCGGAGACGGAGACTAGAAGGAAGAGAGCAATGAAATTTCCGGGATGGATATATGTTATAATAATATCAAGAACTTTTTTTGAGGCAATCATGAATTCTATCTTATTCATCGCACTGAACTTCACTACAAGGTAATATAATCTTGTTTTTCTTATTCTATGTTTGTTTGTTTATGCCAAATAGATATCATATGAATAAATTATTGTTATATTATTGTAGGATATGTGGAACGAGAGATTGAAGAAGTTTGAGGAGGAGGTCAAAATAAAGCAAAGTATGGAGACACATATATACCCCCAATCAGTTGTCACCCTCTTGAGAGATAGGTACTTCTAAACATTTAGTTTTTCATCTCTTCACTTTTTGTAGATTATAACATATATATGATTTGAAATATTTAGATTCTTGTGTATCTGGTTGATTATGATTTAGAAATTCAATCCAGATTGCACACTCCAATAACAATGAATAGTTGGGTGTGAAATTGTTGTTTAGGAATTTAGGGTGAATTTTTTTGTGTCAAGCTTATGTATTGTTGATAATAACTTATGTTTTTGCTCTGAAGTACAATGTGTTTAGTAGATATCTTACTTGGGTATCATATAACATGGTGGTCTTATTTAGGGCATGTTCATGCTAAAGTGTAATATATCGTTAAGTTTGACAATTGTGAATTATGAATTTTGAGTCATGGATACTTAATTGCCTTTAATCTGAAATTACTTTCTAAGATCGGGTGATCAATCAATATCCATATATATTATTTCTAGTATTCAACATAAAAATATAGTGTGTGGATAAAATAACAATGGTTGCCCAAGCGCCTAGTAACATTGATTTAGGTCTCCACTATACTCTACTATGATAAAGACCATAGAAATCAAGAGAGGAGGTGTCAGCTCATGTTTATAAAAGTAAACAATTTCTCTGTGTTTTTTTGTTGGAGTTAAAAATCTCCTATAAAATATGATATGTCCAATCCATACAAGTTTGGGTAGGTTATTGTAGTGTTCATGGAAGTGTGAAGTGGAAACAATTGGCAAGGCTTGCTTTGCTTAAACGTTAATTATAAGTGAAGTGCTCTCTTTATTGAAGTGAAGCACAATTTAACTGAAAAAAGACCAACAAAAATAGAGAAAATATATAAGCAACAGTTCAAATTATAAGCTAAAAAGTAGATATCACAAAATCAAAGCTATTAATGGTTAAACATTTATTTCTTGTTCTTCTAAATGATCTACTCGGAAATGATTGTTAGAATCTTGTATTTCTCCCTTACCATTGTATTTCTCATCATTTTCTTTAACTCCACTAATTATAATCTCCCTTATAAAAATCACTCACACTTCCTTATATGATAAATCCATATCACAATTATTATAAAAGACTGATTGGTTCAAACTTACTAATGCATTGAGGCCCTTACATCGTAGAGCTCTACTTCACGCCTAAAGTGGTGAAGTGAGTGCTTTCCTAAATACTCGGTTAATGACCTACTCATTTATTAACTTAGTCCATCCTGACCTCTAAAAATTCAATCGATTTAAAAGTTAGATGTTTGTGAGCAAGATGTATGTCTAAAAGAAAGCCAATAAAATTAAGTATTTAATAATACTAGTAAAATTACTCGCGCCTCGCACGCAAAGTTAATATGATAGATTTATAAAATAATAATTAAAATATATCACACATTAAAACAAAAACACTATATTATCTTACATACAAGATTACGTCGTAACAAACATTAGTAATGTAAAGGAAAATTATAATTATAACATCTTATAATTTATCCTTCAATCAATCATCTGTAATTTGATTTTATAATTTATCATTTTGCTTCCAGGAAGTGTTACTATTTGATATTTTTGGGAAATCAAATGAACATCAACCTGATATATCAAATTTTCTTATAAATAAATAATCATTGGTGAAGGGATAAATAAATTTTAAATGGCTAAAAAAGGTGAAAAATTACATATATCATTTAAAAGTTCTCCATTTAAATATATCATAAGTAATTATTAAAATGAAAACTTAAAGGGAGAATGTATCATATTGGATAACAATTAAACTTATTATATATACTTGAAAGGGAATAATATTACACAAAAATATTCAGTTTGTTTGAGTGTTTTTTAGAAATCAATATACCGGTGTGATGAAGTTCAATTTAAAACTACACTTCTACTCCAATCGTAGTGTCGAGAAACACATCTATTACTTCGAGAAAAGTATTTGCAACTTGCATTAAACTTGAGAATTTGTCTATACTTCATATTGAATATTAGCAATTAATTTTTTGTGTAGTTATCTATGTCTTTGGGATTAAAAGAGGCTCCAGTCTAGTTATATTCCTCTATAGATCATCCGGCATCTTCTTGAACCCATGTTAAAACTTTATTAATATTTGTCTTCTTTTCATAGTTCACTTTGCATGTGATAAAGCTTTTAAGGCCTTTATGTCCTTACAATGGCATACAAAATTTGAATTTTGTCTTCAAGAGATGTGTAGTTATCTATTTCTTTAGAATTAAAAGAGGCTCCAGTTTAGTTATATTCCTCTATAGATCATCCGGCATGTTCTTGAACCCATGTCAAACATTTATTAATTCTTGTATTCTTTTTTCTAGTTCACTTCGCACATCAAGGTGAGATAAAGATTTTAATGTCTTTATGTCCTTACAATGGCATACCAAATTTGAATTTTGTCTTCAAGAGATGGTAGTTTAGATCTTTAAGGAAATTTTTTGTTGTACATTCAACAATTTTAGTAGAGAAAACTTGTGTGAATACTCAATTAACATGTGATATTTGATCTGTACTAACAAATAATTATAACAATAACTTTGCAAAAACATAAACAATAAAGTTTAAAAGATGTACTCAAAAACAACAATTAATAATATAAGTATAAATTAATGACTGTAAAAAAACATATCACGATCTGTAACAATAAAATGAAATAGAAAGGAAAAAATTGAGCCCGCTGAATGTACAGTGTCCCCTTAAGAAAATTATACCTCTCTAGTATCCGATGTTGAAAGGAATAGATCCTCTCATAATAGAATGATCCTATTCACCAGTGTATTGATACAAAACAATGGTGTCAGTGAGCCTCTCAATAGGAGCAAAGTACACAAATATTTAATTGTGCAAAACAAAGAAGAAGAAGTAAGAATTTTGGTTGTTTTAAAATGAGTGAAAATCCCTTTATTTATAAACAACAAAGGGTAGTGTGAACAAATGCATATTGTGCCATATCGGAGAGATCACAACTCTTTGGAAAAGTTACAACCCTTCGGAAAGGTGACTGCCTTTCACAAAAGTTAAAACTTTTCATAAAAGTTGCAACTCTTCATAAAAGTCGCAACTCGTCATAAAATTCAAAACTTTTCATAAAAATCACAACTTTTAATAAAAGTTACAACATTTCATAAAAGTCACAACTTTTCATGAAATGGGAAGGTTAGTTTTTTAAATAAATAAATTTAAAAGGAAATTTTGGCTTGTAGTGGTGCCCACGTAGGCGGACTTAGGGTTCTCTTTTATATAAATATATGATTTTTAGTAGCTTTATGTATTTTATTATACAATAGGATTTTTTTTAATTTTGTTTCATAAGGTTTAGGATTAGCAATTGTTATTTATCTAGAAGACGATTTATGTTTCCTAGTTTCATAAGGATTAGACTTCTTATTGATGTAATAAGACTCCCTATTTAAAAGGAATTTTGTGTAATAAAACAGGTCGTATTTTAATTTAAAAGCATGTTATTGGAGTTCCCTCGTCCATTGAAATCTTATGATTCAACATTTCTTTAATGAGTTATAGTTATATTCAAAATAGATTGTTCTAGGAATTCGAACAATGACAAAGAAAAGTCAACGTAAATTGATTTATATTTTCCTGTTCATCATCCTATGACTTCATCCGTCTCTAGAACTCCTAACAATTTGGTATCGGGGCCTGACACAATGAGGTCATTTCCAGATTCCAAGAAGAACGTGGAATCCATACTACCCACTATAATATGCAGAGTTGAATAGCATTAGTGATGGCAATAGGGTGGTTTTGGGTGGGGGCGGGGCGGGTTGAGCTTAACCCACAAAAATTTTAATCCGCCCAGCCCCGCATAACAGTTTTTTTATTTTCAACCCGCTCCACCCCGCACCGCATAGACCCGCCCCGCATAATTTTTTTACTTGGTCTGCCACAACTCCCGACTCTGATACCAAGTTGATATGGTCTCCTGTTATGGATCTACTTATGGGAAGATGCAAGATAAAATCTGAAGTTTTCTTCCTACGATCTATGGTGCTTGTTCGTTAAGAGAAAACCTACAATCTTTTGAGTTAATTGACAATTCCTTTATATAATATTTTTTATTTTTTATTCAATTAGCACCTCACACTCTCCCTCAATTTTGCACTATTAGGGATCAGATTTGTATGATTTTAGAGAGCAGATCTACTATATTCACTAATTCAGCAATGAGAAGCAAGAATTATGGACCAAAAAGTAATCATGTCCTTGTATATATACAAATAAGGACTAGATTTTCTACTCTTTCCTAATCGTTGGTTCCTACTGATCTTTTTTTTGTAGTGAATATTACTGCCTTTGGCATTCTTCCATTACCACTGCTAGTCCATCTAGTAAAATTTATTATGGCATCATGTGTAACACCTTGGATTTCAAAAAGAGTTAAAGAGAGATTCATTCAAGACAACCATCAGTTTCTAGTTGGGTCAACTTCAATCGACCATATCTTTTAGCACATAAACAGTTAGGTGGCTCATGACCTATCAAATTGAAGATATTTGAGTCTTCTTTCCAATGCCACCAAGTTTTCTTAATTTTGTACTTGGAGTAAAAAGTTATGCTCATTTCAGTGAAGTCTCTTCATGTAAGGCATTTCATTTATTTTAGGAAAAAGTATTTTGGTCTTTTCCTTTTCCCACTAGGACTAACACGTTTTTCCTCACCCAATTAAGGGTCTTATCAGACGCTAAGTTACTTTTTCACATTCCTAAACACTCAAAAAAATAAGAGAAGAGTTCAAGAGGAAAAAGAGCTAGGTTTTGAGCATTCGTCAAGATCCTGTCGATTTTTACCAAGAACATCATTCTTTCCAGGTATGTAAGGCTTCTCACAGTGTTGAACTTGTTCGTCCTCACTTCATACATCTAATTTATCCATGAAATCATTGTATTCAAAGAGTTCTTGAGTAGTTCTTGACATTGTTCAATTCTTAAACAATGGAGATTGCTAGTTCTTGTGGGTTCTGAATCTCTAGTAAAAGTTGGGTTTCCCAAAGGGATTAAGCTTAATTCCTCATGTATTCATGTTGGGTTTGAAAATATAAAAGATTTTAGGAGAATTTCCCCATTCTAAACTAGTTAGGACCTTGTTTGGCTTGAAAAATTCATTAGATTTTCTGGGTATAAGGGGTGCCGCGGCGCGCCACCCATAGTGCCGGGGCGTTTGCTCTGTAGATTGGGGCATGCAGCCTATGCGTGCACCAGGGTTTCCTGGTCCTTTTTCTTTCCATGATTCATTCTGGACGTGTTCCTTTAAGTCGTGATTACATTCTCTTCTTTGTATTAACATCCATAAACTCCATTAACCTTTGAGAATTCCTACATTTTCAAATCACATGTCATAAATTACATTTTGAAAGAAAGTGAGTTTAAGAGGAAAGTTCAAGAAGTCTTTTCGATTCATTTTGAGGATTCTTTTGTAATCAACAATGGTTTTGAACTAAGTTTTGATGAAGTAAATATGAGAAATGAGAAGAGTTGTTTTCATGCTTGGGAAATGATATAAGGGAACGAAGTATTCCAAAAAGTAATACGTTTACATTTGTTGGAATGTATGCGTCCACTAGCTACGATAGGACCAGGTCCTTAACACAGTAATGATAGACAAAGAAGATACTAAAAGAAAAGATAGCACACACAACTTTACGTGGAAACTTCCTTGCTCAAGGGAGTAAAACCACGACCTGTCTCACAGGATTTTCAAACTGTTTTTACTATTCTTCTCAAACAAAAGTAAAACACAGTTTACAACCACACAAGTGATTAACCTCCTAATCTCTATTCTAAGTAATACAAACTATTACTTAATGAGCCAACGCAATGCATACATTGCCCACTATACTAACCCTCACTGATTAATATAGACTTTTAACATAAGACACAAAGTTGCCCTCAACTAAGTTCTTATAGTGATTCACACAAGTTTTGAAACGTTTCTAACACAAGTGAAACAAATCTTACAATGTAAGCACAAATACAAGCAATCAAAATAAGAGCAGGTTCAGGAAGCAAATCGTCAGTCTATGAGGTCTCTTGATGTTTTGTTGAAGCTTGAATGTTCTCTCTTTGAATGAATGATCTAATTTGTTGTTTGTGATGTTGAATATATCAATCATAAAGAAGTATTAACCATTGGACAAACAACCTCGTCCATTCTGATTGGTATGGTACTCTGACGACCTCACCAACCTCTGACGCGACAGCTTTCTAGCCGTATTTCACATGGACCTGGACGAGCACACTCTGCAGAGGACCAGGTCCCTGCATTTGTGAGGAGATCATCAAAACATCTAGGAACAGTAATACTTATCGTTTCCCCCCTTTTTTATGACAAACAAACTGCCTCACATGAGATTAACATTCATTCAAAGTTCATTAGTTCCCCCTATCAATAGTATTCCCCCATGTTTTAGTTCCCCCGTCAGTTTCTGTTTTCAATAAACTCTAATTTAACAACAGTTTACAATCATTCCCCTTTTTGACATCATTGAAAAGGAGTAGCAGTAAACATATGCAAGTTGCATGCAAAAGGTTAGGTATTCAGGGCCATGTGCCGCACAATACAATCAAGCGAAAATAGAGAAGATAAAAGCATACGCGACATGGAAAAAGAGATAATGTCATTAGATCACTTATGCTTACCACAGAAATCAGCCAAACCCGTACACTTTGCCACTAGAGTAAGATAGAGAGACTTAACAACTGGGTCACATAATACATTTAGGATGGAGGGGGGAGGGGGTTGAAGGATTTCAATAGCAAAGTCATGCGCTCATTAGCATCGACATGAGCTTGAATGATTTGCTTGTTAAAAGACTAAACTTCCTCAATGACTGAGACATTTGTCTTCAGCAGCTGTGCATTTTCAGCTCTCAACTTTCCTACTTCCTCCTTATCTACAGAACTGGTACCAGATCCCTTAGAGATAGTCTGCTGCATCTGAGCCTTAAGTTGTGCAATCTCAACCTCCTTTGCATTCAAGGTTACAGTAAGATCATTCAGCCCCCACTTGAGAGATGCTTGTTGCTCAAGAAGATCAGACACATGGGACTTAACCTTAACCTTTCCCTCATCACATTCATATTCCAAGAGAGTTTCATGGGAAAACATTTGCTTGATAGTACCAGGTACTCCTCTTCCAAGAGGTACTTCAAAGTGGTTTAACACATGATTCAGCAGATATCCATACGGTATGCCATGCTTGGCATTCTTCCAAGTCATCACCCTGTGCATTTGTTCAAGCATGATTGCTGGAAGATAGATGTCTTCTAGTTCGTCCAATTTTTCCATGAGGAACAAATATGCAGCAAATGCTACGGTTCTCTTCTCACTCCTTGGCACCAAGACCTTATTGATGAACTAAAACATCAACTGATATTCTCTTTAGAGGAATTTCTTGGTTAAACCAGCACGTTTTATATCCCCATGCTTGGTAGCCCATTCAGTAAACTCACTAGCAAGTTTGCAACCTTCAATGGAACTAATCCCTTCAGATGGAACACTCAAAATGATTCCCAGACTCTCTTTATTTAGATAATTCTTGACCTTTTTAACTTTTGTCTAGATCCCTCCATCATTGAGAAGCTCCATCTTATAGTAAAATTCCCTCACTTCAGGATCATGTAGATAAGGTGTTGGAGCTTCAAACAGGTGTTCCCAACTTTGCAATGACACAGAATCGAAAAGAGTAGACATACCATATTCTCTGAGGATTTCTGGATCAAACACCATCCCATTCAACACCTTTTGCTTCTCCATTTCTGCAATGCGCTCTTCCTTGGTTAACACTTTGTCCTCTATTGGCTTATGAACAGACAGACCTGGTCCCTTTACTAGTTTTAGTTTCCCAGGAGCCTTTTCAATCACCTTGTCCTTCTTCACTAGTGATTTCTTCACTGACTTAGGACCCCTTTTAGCTTTGACCCGTTCAACTTCTGCCTCATTCTTCCCTTTAGCCACAGCTCTAACTATTTCATCAAAATCTATCTCACTTGACCCTAGATGTAGAGGTGTTTAGGTAGGTTCCTTAGTAGGCACATGACCATCCCTTTTTCGTCTCCAATTTCTCTTCGTTTGAACCTCGTTTGCTGCCAAAGCATCTCCCATTAATTTCTGAGTCTCACCTCTGCTAACATATCTTATTTTTCTTCCTCATTTAGTCTGAGAATCCACCATTTTTCCTTTATCTTTTCCTTTCAGACTCGTTACGCTTATCGTCAAGTTTAGCCTCAGGCACAACATCAACTGCTTCCGGATCTGAAATTGTCATATTCACAACATTTTTCCCTCGAACCCCTTTTTTATGCCAGACTAAAAGAGTGTCTTCTTCCTCCTCCTCCTCACTGTCAACATCAAATGATTTAGGAGTTTGGTTGAACACAAGTTGAGCAATATGAGGGACCTGTTCCGGTGATCTTAACTCTTGTTCCAATAGAGTTGGTTGAATGTCTCCTCTAAGAGAAGCCAAACTTTGGACTACCACCAATTCCTCTGCCACTGCTAAAATATTGGATTTTGTACCCTTGCCCTCAGGCAAATCCTCTTCAAATAACCGCTCAGACATGGTAGATGACACAACCTAGGACATCTTCAGAGGGTTTCTCAAGAGTGGACTTCATAATAGACTGGGCCTCGGAATTTTGGGACTCTTTACCGAATAGAACTAAAGTTGGAGAAAAAGGCAAAATTTCCCCAGAGTTTAGTACAGGAGACGCCACATCTTCAGTATGGGGTGTGACAAATTTAGTAGTCTCACCGACCCTAGAGACTGGTGTGGACGGAGATTCTTCTGGGGAGGAATTGAGAAATTGAATGAACTGGGAGTTTCAATTCTTTGGGAGAGAGGGAGCCTCGAAGGAGAAGAAGAGTTAGACACTTTGTTTGAGAGAGGAGAGGAAGATTAAAAGAACAATGAGAGAATTCTAGGGAGATTAGGAAGAATTTGGGATGTTTGGATTCTCTCAAAAAGTTGTATTTAACGAGGTATCGGGTCTCCAAACAGTAACGACTCTTGGTTATAAAGTGAAAGGACGTATGAAAATGACACACTAAATGGGGGGAAGACACGTGGAAGTGACCATTGACAGAAAACTATGTAGCAAAAAGTGATACTAACCTTTAGGGGACCAGGTCCCTCTCTATAGATAAGCCCTGCTTGTCTGGTTAGATCTTCCCTTCAGCCAACATGACATGAGTGTGTACCTGCTCCGGTGATCTTAACTCTTGTTCTAACAGTGTTGGTTGAATGTCTCCTCTGAGAGAGGCCAAACTTTGGACTGTCACCAATTCCTCTGTCGCTGCTAAAATATTGGACTCTGTACCCTTGCCCTCAGGCAAATTCCCTTCAAATATCGCTCAGACATGGTAGATGACACAGCCTTGAACAACACTTCTAGATCTTCAGAGGGTGCTCAAGAGTGGACTTCACAATGGATCGGGACTCAAAATTTTGGGACTCTTTATCGGATACAACTAAGGTTGGAGAACAAGGCAAATTTTCCCCAGAGTTGAGTACAGGAGACGCCACCACTTCAGTATGGGGTGTGACAAATTCAGGAGTCTCACCAACCCCATAGACTGGTGTGGACGGAGTTTCTTCTGGGGGAGGAGATGAGAAATTGAATGAACTGGGAGTTTCAATTTCTTGGGAGAGAGGGAGTCTCGAAGTAGAAGAAGAGTTAGACATTTTGTTTGAGAGAGGAGAGGATAATTAGAATAACGATGAAAGGATTCAAAGGAGAATAAGAAGAATTGGGGATGTTAGGATTCTCTCAAAAAGTTATATTTAACGGGGTATCGGGTCCCTAAACAGTAGCAACTCTTTGTTTTAAAGTGAAAGGACATCTGAAAATGACACAGTAAATAGGGAGCAGACATGTGGCAGTGACCATTGACAGAAAATTGTGTAGCAAAAAGTGATAATAACCTTTGGGGGACCATGTCCCTCTATAAATAGTCTTACATGTATGATTAGATCTTCCATTCAGCCAACATGCTATGGGTGTGTACCTGTTTCGGTGATCTTAACTATTGTTCCAACAGAGTTGGTTGAATGTCTCCTCTGAGAGAGGCCAAACTTTGGACTGCCACCAATTCCTCTGCCGCTGCTAAAATATTTGACTTTGTACCCTTGCCCTCAGGCAAATCCCCTTCAAATAACCGCTCGGACATGGTAGATGACATAGCTATGGACACAACTTCTAGATATTCAGAGGGTGTCTCAAGAGTGGGCTTCACAATGGACCGGGCATCAGAATTTTGGGACTCTTTACCAGATAGAACCAAAGTTGGAGAACAAGGAAAATTTTCCCCAAAGTTGAGTACAGGAGACGCCACCACTTCAGTATGGGGTGTGACAAATTCAGCAGTCTCACCAACCCCAAAGACCGGTGTGGACGGAGATTCTTCTGGGGGAGGAAATGAGAAATTGAATGAACTGGGAGTTTCAATTTCTTGGGAGAGAGGGAGTCTCGAAGGAGAAGAAGAGTTAGACATTTTGTTTGAGAGAGGAGAGAAATATTAGAAGAACGATGAGAGAATTCAAGGGAGAATAGAAAGAATTTGGGATGTTTGGTTTCTCTCAAAAAGTTGTATTTAGCAGGGTATCGGGTCCCCAAATAGTAGCAACTCTTTGTTTTAAAGTGAAAAGACGTCTGAAAATGACACAATTAATGGGGGGAAGACACGTGGCAGTGACCGTTGACAGAAAATTGTGTAGCAAAAGTGATACTAACCTTTGGGGGACCAAGTCCCTCTCTATAGATTGCCCTGCATGTATGATTAGATCTTTCCTTCAGCCAACATGCCAAGAGTGTGTACCTGTAGTAACGTACCAGATATGAATTCACAAATGATAAGTAATACAACTTGTATAGATACCTTCCCTCCCTAACATAGTCAAAAAGAGATGTTTCATGCAAGCTTGTTCTGGAATCAAGTGATCTTGTGCATCCCCAACTTCAGTCTGTTCTTGACAAAGTTTTCTTTGCTCAATGCCTTGGTGAAAATATCAGCCACTTGATCTTCTGTTTTGCAATACCTCATCACCACATTGCTTTTCTCAACATTGTCCCTAAGAAAGTGGTGTCTCACATCTATGTGTTTGGTCGTCTTATGATGAACAAGATTCTTGTCCAAGTTCATTGTATTTGTACTGTCGGATATTATAGGAATAGTGTCTGTGAGAACACCAAAGTCTTCGAGTTGCTGCTTGATCCACAAAAGCTGAGTACATCATGATGCAGCAGCCACATATTCTGCTTCTGTAGTAGATAAAGCCATTGTATTTTGCTTCTTGGTGCCCCATGAAATCAGTGATGACCCTAAGAAATCTGCCATGCCTGAAGTGCTTTTTTGATTAACAAGAAAACCTGCATAGTCAGCATCAACATATCAAATTAAATCAAAGGAGTCACCAGAAGGGTAGAAGAGGACCATGTCATGTGCTCCCTTCAAGTATATCAATATTCGCTTGGCTACCTTAAAGTGTGATTCCTTTGGAGCTGCTTGGAACCTGGCATACATCCATGCACTGAAAACTAAACTTGGCATGTTGGTAGTGAGATAAAGCAGTGACCCAATGATTACCCTGTACACGGTTTCATTAACATCAGTCCCTTCCTCATCCATGTCAAGTTTGATGCTTGTGCTCATGGAGTGTCAAGAACCTTAGCCTCGAGCATGTTGAACTTCTTAAGCAATTCTCTTATGTACTTTTCTTGGCATATTGATGTACCTTGAGGGGACAGTTTTATTTGCAATCCCAAGAAGAATGTAAGCTCCCCCATCATGCTCATTTCAAATTGGCTACTTATTAAGGCTGCACACTCTTTACATAGTGAATCTGAAGTAGCTCCGAAGATAATATCATTTACATATACCTGTACAATCAACAACTCCTAACTTCTGGACTTCAAAAACAAGGTGTTATCAATTTTACCTCGCTTAAAACCATTTGCTAGGAGGAATTTTGACAAGCGCTCATACCAAGCTCTAGGAGCATGTTTAAGACCATACAAGGATTTATCCAATTTTTAGCACGTGGTTTGGTAGATCAGCATCCTCAAAACCTGGGGGTTGTTTTACATATACCTCCTCTTTCAGGTACCCATTCAAGAAGGCACTTTTGACATCCATTTGAAACATCTTGAACTCCATGTAAGTAGCAAAAGCTATTAAAATTATGATGGCTTCCAATCTGGCTACAGGTGCAAAGGTCTCTTCATAGTCAATCACTTCCTCTTTATTATACCCCTTTACCACCAATCTTGACTTGTTTCTGGTGATGATTCCATGCTCATCAAGCTTGTTTCAAAAGACCCATCTAGTCCCTATGATGGTTCTGTTGAGAGGTCTGGGGACCAGGTGCCACACTTTGCTCCTTTCAAACTGATGAAGTTCTTCCTACATTTATGTTCCCCAGTCAACATCCTTTAAGGCCTCTTTGATGTTCCTGGGTTCGATAGTGGATATGAAGGCTGAAAACGCAACTAGATTCCTTGTTTTAGATCTAGTTTCTATTCCAGAGTCAAGTGGAGAAACAAGATTTCCCAGAGGATGAGAAGATTGATGTTTCCATCCAGACTTTCTTGTTATCTCCTCTTCAAGATCAACAATAGATTTATCTTCTTCAGGCTCTTTTTTTTGTAAGTCTCCCTCCTGAACTGCACCAGAGGGACCATGTTCCTTTGTGGGTTCTGCATTGTTTCCTTCCTTTGAAACCTATTCATGGCCAGGAGTTTGGATTACCCTATCTTGTTGACCCTTCATCAGTTCCTCCAATTCAATGTCTTTATTATGTTCAGCTTTGTTCTTATCATCAGATCCATCAAATATCACATGCATACTTTCTTCAACACACAGAGTTCTTTTATTGAAAATTATGTATGCCTTGCTGCTAGAGGAATACCCAACAAACACCTCTTTAGCACTCCTATCATCAAACTTGCCAAGATCATCATTTCCATTGTTCAACATAAAGAATTTGCAACCAAAGGGCTTCAGATGAGCAATTGAAGGTTTCCTGTCATTCAGCAACTCATACGGGGTTTTCTTGATTACTGACCCAATGAGACATAAGTTTGTAACATAGTTATGTTGACTTCTCCTGCCCAAAAGTACATTGCAAGTCCTGAGTCAATCAACATGGTTGTAGAAATATCCACCAAGGTCCTGTTCTTCCTCTCCACAACCCCATTTTGCTGAGGAGTTCGTGGTGTAGAGAACTTGTGATGAATTCTACTTTCAGCACAAAAGCCTTCAATTTGATTATTTTCAAACTTTGTACCATGGTCTGATATAATGCTTGCAATTTTGCATTTAACCTTCAGTTGAATTGCTTTGGAAAAAATGATCAGTAATCCAGTTGTCTCTTCCTTCGTCTGCAAAAACATGTTCTAGGTAAACCTTGAGAAATCATCAACAATTACCAGAATGTACTTCTTGCCTCCTTTGCTTTGAATTCTAACAGGTCCACAAAGATCCATGTGGAGAAGTTCTAGCTGTCTAGTTGTGATTACACCTTTCTTGGGCTTGAAAGATGATCTCGTCTGCTTCCCCCTAACACAAGCATCACAAACTTTGCTGTCAGAGAACTTCAGCTTAGGCAGTCTGTGGACCAGGTCCCCTGCAACAAGCTTGTTCAGCAATGACGAGCTCACATGTCCCAATCGTCTATGCCATAGATTTGCATTGTCAGTCTGAGCAATTAGACATGTGAGATTGTCCCCTTCTATTGAGTCAAGATCTGTAGCATACATATTTTTGACTCTTTTGGCAGACATAACAACTTTGTTAGTTACACAGTTAGTAACTAGGCACCTGTCAGACAAGAATTTAACTTCATTTCCCTTATCGCATATTTGAGATACACTTAACAAATTGTATTTCAAACCATTCACATAATAAATATTGTCTATGGAATGCTCTGCTGATCTTCCTATTTTCCCAATTCTGAGAATGAAACCCTTTTTACCATCACCAAATGACACACCACCCCTTGATGTGCTTCCAAAGAGATGAATTTTTTAGTGTCTCCAGTCATATGGTTTGAGCATCCACTGTCCATATACCAGCATTGACTGCTTTCTCACTTTGCACAAGAATCACTTATTAGACTTAGGAACCCATTTGAGATGGAGTTCCCAAAAACTGACAAAAGGTTTAATAAGAAACCTTCATGTCAATGGGGGCAAAGTATTCTTGCTAACATGGTAGCTGGGACCAGGTACCTTTTCTTTTCTACATTTCTTTTTCTTGACTTGAGGAAGTTCTCCTGGCTTTCTTTTACTCTTTTTAAAGACTCACAATTTTTCTTCAGATGACCATTTCTTCCACAATGGGTACACAAGATTGTCAGAGACAAAGACATATTTACTGTGAGGATTGTAGGGAGGTTCTATCTGTCAACAACCTAAGCCATTTTTGTTGTTGAACTTCTGATTAGATAAGTTTGAAAGGATCTTAGACGAATCAGTCCATTTCAGGGAATGGTTCAGTTCTTCTTTGATCTTACTTAGGCCCTTCATTAATTGAGAATTCTTTTCAAGAGAGGCAGCTAAGTTAGACTCAGATGCCTTTAACTTCTCTTCTAATTTGACCTCAAAGCTATTGAGTTTTCATTTCCCACCCTCAGAGGTACTAGGTCACTCGTTGGGCTGCAGACTCTCAGTTTCTAGAATACTTATCCTAACACTTATTTCAGACATTTGAGAGTTAAGGGCTGTGTTTTCATCCTCACACAGACTCAGTTTTTCACTTATCAACATATTCTCAGTGATTAATTCATCTACTGGGTCAATTAGCACTGCAACAAGTTTTCTCAATCTTTTAATGGATAAAGTATCTAGGTCACTTTTGAGATAAAAAAAAAAGGGTTACCTCATCCTGGTTCTCTTTGTCGTCCGATTTTGCCATCAGTGAGAAAATGGAGTTGAAAATGGTTTTATCATCTTTGACAGCCATCATCGATACATTTTCATGGCTGTCTTCTTCTTCCTCAGATTCGCTGGAGCCATTTCGCCAGACTGCAAAGGCTTTCTTCACTACTTGATCAGCGTGAGCCTGTCTTTTAGCACAGTCTGGGACCTGGTCTCTTCTACGAGGTTTGAAGTCCTGAGTTTCCTGCTTCTGGCTTTGACAATCCCTCATGAAATGTCCAGGCTTCCCACATTTGTGGCAAAGATCATTTGCATTTTGCTACTCTGCTGTAGACCCTTTCTTCTGGAAACCTCCATGTTTTTTGATTATCTTCTGGAACCTTCTAGTAAGGTATGCCATCTCATCCTCTTCTTTTGACCTATCATCCTGAGACATCTTCAAAGCTACTAATTTCTCCTTCTTTCCTTCCTTCACAGTTGCCCATGTTGCATGTTTAGCTCGTAGGTTTAAAGGTTTCCAATTAAATCATCCATGGTGAGTACCTTCAAATCTCTTACTTCAGTGATAACATTCACTTTGCTCTCCCATGACTTGGTAAGTACCCTGAGAATTTTTTGAGCTTGTTTTATTGGGTGAATAGGCTCACCAAGACATCTTAGTTCGTTGGTAATGGAAGTGAACCTTGTATGCATCTCGTGGATGGTTTAACCTTCCTTAATACTGAAAATTCTCATATTGAGTGGTTAGCATATCTACCTTGGACTCCTTTGCTTGGGTCGTTCCTTCATGAGCTGTTTTGAGACAGTCCCATATTTCTTTGGTCGTCTCGCATGTAGAGATTCTGTTATACTCATCTAGACCAATCCCACATACTAGCAGCTTCTTTGCTTTATAGTTTTTTTCTATCTTTTTCCTGTCAGCTTCATTGTATTCCCTTCTGGTTTTGGGAATCACTTTGGTGAGTTCTCCTTCCACTACATCTTTGGTGGGAATGTATGATCCATCAAGAATAACATCCCATAGCTCAGTATCTTCAACATTGATGTAGTCATGCATGCACGTCTTCCACCATCCATAAAAATTGCCCGTTGAATCGAGGTGGTCTAGTTGTGGACTAACCTTCTTCCAGGCTTGGTGGAGCAGCCATTTCTTCAGGATCTTTTCTTTTCTTGGTGTTACCCAAATAGAAAAGTTAAGCTCTGATACCACTTATTGGAACGTATGCATCCACTAGCTACGATAGGACCAGGCCCTTAACACAATAATGATAAACAAAAGAAGATACTGAAAGAAAAGATAGCACACACAACTTTACGTGGAAACCTCCTTGATCAAGGGAGTAAAATCACAACCTGTCTCACAGGATTTTCAAACTGTTTTTACTATTCTTCTTAAGCAAAAGTAAAACACAGTTTACAACCACACAAGAGATTAACCTCCTAATCTCTATTCTAAGTAATACAAACTATTACTTAATGAGCCAAATCAATGCTTGCATTGCCTACTATTCTAACCCTCACTGATTAATATAGACTTTTAACGTAAGACACAAAGTTTCCCTCAACTAAGTTCTTACAGTGATTCACACAAGTTTTGAAACGTTTCTAACACAAGTGAAACAAATCCTACAATGTAAGCACAAATACAAGCAATCAAAATAGCAGCAGGTTCAAGAAGCAAATCGTCAGTCTATGAGGTCCCTTGTTATTTTGTTGAAGCTTGAATGTTCTCTCTTTGAATGAATGATCTAATTTGTTGTTTGTGATGTTGAATATATCAATCATAAATAAGTATTAACCGTTGGACAAACAACCTCGTCCATTCTGATTGGTGTGGTACTCTGACGACCTCACCAACCTCTGACGCGACAGTTTTCCACTTGTATAGCACATGGACCTAGATGAGCACACTCTGCAGAGGACCAGGTCCCTGCATTTGTGAGGGGACCATCAAAACATCTGGGAACAATAATACTTATCAACATTTAAAAGAGAGAAACTTTGATTTCTAAATAAGTTTATGAGTTCAGAGATATTTCAGAGCATTACCTCCTTTAAGAGAATCTATTGAGTAATTAGCTCAAATTGAGAAATAGTTATGTTTTATACATTTGAGCATGAGTTATATATTATTAGGAGTAGTATTGAGCATCGATATGGAGATGAGTTCAGACAACTTACATTCATCATAAACCATGTAGCCAACATAGGTAATGGGTTTACTTTTTAGACAATTCCTTATTGCTTTTAAGCATAGCTTAGTGGATCCACTTAGTTGAGGTGTTCTATTCCCCGGCAAGGTATAGGAAAGTTCTGGCAACGTGGGCGAGACGATGCATCATCACATAGCTCGTAATGATGGTTGTCTGTTAGAGAACCTCCCAAATAAGACTAAAGAGTATCTTATTATATTTTTATATATCATTGAGTTTATATCTTTTGTTTTATGATGATTAAACATTGCATTTCTTATTATTGCTATTATATTGGAGTTGAGTTGAGGTGAATTTGTCTTCCAGTCTTATCATTTCAGTTGTCTATGCTTTCAGTTTTCCCCTTATATGCTTATACATTCAATGTGCTGACGTCATTCGGCCTACATTTTTTCATGAAAGATACAGGTGCTCAGGGTCATCAAAAGGCGCTTCGTTGATACCATTTGCATTCCAGCTATCTTTGGTGAGCCTCATTGCTTTCCGGAGGGCTTCACACTTATTTCTTGCTTTTGTTAGGTTGTCGTGGATTCTGTCCCGACATCTATCTTAGTATTAGAGGTTTCATAGATAGTTAGATGTTGAGGACTCTATTGTTATTTCCTCTTCATGTTGAGATGTTTTAAGATCTTGAGACAATTGATTTTATAACTTCATAAGTATTTCCAAATGTTCATTTTAGTTGAGTTTGATTTAGACTTTAAGTTTAATTATGCAATTGAAGATCCTATTTCTATTTGAGTAAGTCTTTCACTAAGTAGTCAGTCAGGCCAAGGGTTCACTTAGGTACCAGCGATGGTCAAAATGTTGACAAAGGTCATTTCGTCAAAATATTGACAAAAGTCAACATTTAACAAAGAAACACAAACAAAATGCCAAAAGCTAGACACTCAACCCGATAGCTTCGGAACTGAACCAAAGGTCATTCTTGGCCAAGATCGACATTCCGGGGCTAACCCCATTGAAGGTATTTGATTCTGAACACTTTTACCAAGAAAATTGACCAAAGTTAAACTTTAGGCAAAGTTCTAAAGCTAAAACGCCTATTCGCACCAACTCCAACTGGAGCCTCAAAACCCGAACCGATCCACATACTAGACCAAAAAGACCCTTTCGGAAATGATGAAACTAACGGAATTCCGATCCGATGCCAAAATATCTATATGTTGATGACTAAAGTCAACTCTTTCAATCTTAAAGCCTCCAAACTCAAAAACTAGCACCAAATACAACCAAACACCTCGGGAAGCATGCCATCAAACCCAACATCACACCTAAGCCATAAGGAAGCTACACGAAGGGACAAAATGCTAAAAACATGTGAAATGCAAAAATAACCCACGAGGGTCATTACAGGATAGCTCAGTGATAGAAAGACTCCATGAAGAGTCAGGGCCTGTGTGTTTGTAGGTTTGATTCTTTCTCACCGCAAGTAGTTATGTTATTTTTCAAAAAGCGTTAATTAAGTAATGTCTCACCCTTAAAATAATGATAATTCATTACTTTCTAAATTTATTAATTAAGTAATTAAAATTGTTGATGAATTTGTTATTTTTGAATTGTAATTTATTAAAATAATTCTTAATTAGTGACGCCAAATGAATGTGTTTTCTTTTTTTACTTATTTTTACTTTTCATTAAAAATTTAAATAAAACGTAAAATTAATGCTACAACTTTACCAAAATTGAAAGAGAAAATGGTACATAAGGAAATTGAAAAAAGATTCATTTGAGTCTACTTTATGTCTCGTTACTTTTGTTACCATTGCCAAAGGCCAGTGAAAACTTAAAACTTAAAATTTTGATATTTTAAAATTTTTGGAGCATTCTCCAACGAAAAAAGTCAATCACTAATATGACATAGTTTGACATAAAAAAAAAATTGGCGCATCCACTTTTCCAAAAAAAAAAATTACTTATGACTTGAATATTCTTCATAAAATTTCTGGTTACGCCACTCACGGTGAATATACCTTTCAAGTTGGGGCTGTTCAAAATCGAACCGAAACCAATAATTCGAACCAAATTTTTTTTATTGGTTTATCAATAATGGATTATTGGTTTAGCGGTTTAGATAACGGTTTTGATTTTTTTGGTTATCGGGTTATCGGTTCTTAACGGGTTAACCGATAACCCGATAATAAATTAAATAATTATATTTATACCATTTTGTATCTAAAGTCTTTGACTTAGAGTTTGGTTTCCTACTTTTATTTGTGGTTTTCTCAAACTCTTGGTTATTCTACAATGTAAAAATGTTTGCTTTTGAACAAGATGTAACTTGTAAACTCATGTGCACAGTTTTCATTTGGTTTGTCACCTTGTTTCTAAGTGATTTTCAATGTATTTTTTTGGTGTCAAATCTTAACGGTTAAACCGATAACGATCAATAACCGATAAACCAAGATCTTAATGGTTCTATAACAGTTTAGCATCTCTACAAATCGATAACCAAAGTCAAACCGATAAACTTCAAAACCCGAACCGACCGATATGCAGCTCTATTTCAAGTATATCTCTAGTTGAATAAACAATTTAAACTTGAATTCGGGACTAATTGGCCACCATAAAATATTACTTTCTTAATACTATAATAACAATGACTACTCACAAGTACACCAGTGAAAATATAGCTCAAACTTGAATTCAGCTCTAATTGGCCATACTCTGTCCTATGCACCAGTCAATTACCCCCCCCCCCCCACCCTGAATTTATTGCACGTTTAGTCCTTCAGAGCTATGCCAAGAAGGGTTCTCTCAGTGTCTTAGGATTGGGTGTGTGGAACCTTATGAAGAATGCGACTACGACTCCAATTAAAGCAGAAATCCCTGGAATGAAACCTAGAGAAAATCGTGCAACGGAGAAACAAGGATATGTTAGATCACAGGGAACAGGATCTGCACCTGCATTATTCAAAACAAAGCTCAAGTTAATTTATCGTTAACCTGAATCAAACTTGACAGACATTCGAAAAAGACTCATTAAGTTTAACAAAGAAGAACAATGTCTTCCAGAATATGTTATGACAACATTTTTCCTTTGTTGATAGCAAATCATTGAACAAAATTTGGAAAGGGAAATATTTTTACAAGGATTTTGATACATTATCACTTGCAATGATCAATGAACTTATAATGCTTAAGTTATTAGGTAAGTTTTGCAAATTAGTATAGATTCTCTTCAGCATAATCAAAGAAAGAATTCAAGAAATGACATAAGGAAAATGCGTAATACATAAATATATCATTTAACTTGACATCGCTTGCATCTATGCCTTCCAATTTTGGGTGTGCATAAGTAGACACTTAAACTTGTATAAAGTTGAATAACTAGATGCACGTGCTCTACATGTAGGACACCACGTAAGGTGCAAATTGTCACATTGGACGACAAGTAGGACATATGTATCTACTTGATCAACTCTATACAAGTTTACATATCTACATGTACATACCCAAAGTTGGAGTGTATATATAGATGCTAGATGATGCCAAGTTAAAGAGACGCTTATATATTATGCCTAAGAAAACTGTTGTTTTTAAGACGTGCATGGACATAGTAGACGGAGAGAGGGGAACCAGATGCTTACTCTCATAAGACTCAAGAAAGTACAAAAACACTCCACATAAAACTTTGTCTATAAAGCCCAATGATCCATAAACAAAAGCAGATCCATCAAGATCTTTATCAACTAGCTCGCTTTCCATTCCTATTGCTGTTACCTGACATTAAAATGAAAAACTTCTATGATATAGCAACACACATATATGACATATGAACCGGTTTGCTTATCAACTCATAGTTACTTTGCAGCAACAAGCGATGAACGCACTGATGTCTGATACTCTGCAATTGATTCACGACAAGTTTCATTTTTCTAGGAACTTAAATAAAGCATATAAAAGTCTGTTTACTAATACAATTGCTCCTTTATTGTCTATTTTCTAGTTTTCATTAAAAGCAAAAGAGATTCAGAATGATACATGACAATTATGAAATGTCTAATTAATTGCCTAAACCAAGCTGGATAATTGTTGATAGAAATTATACCAACAGGTTTTTGTTTGCAATCTAAGCATGAGATATTTTAACATACAATAAACAGGTAACTATACATACCGACTAATCAATCTAGAATTTTTTTAAAAATAACCTCACTTACCATCATCAACGCATTTGCTATGCCAATAAGTATGGACAAGACATACATAAAAGCATGCATGTTTATTGGGAGGAAAATTACTACAGCTCCACAAAATAGCCAAAGGAGACCCCCAGCGGAAAAGAAGGCCTTCAACCGTTCACCACTCCATTTGAGCTCCTACAAGCAAATAGCAATCAAAATAGTTTATGCATGAACAGAAAAAGTGAGTCTGGGAAAGAATTAAATATGAACTGAATGGTGAAGAGAACCTGCAGGAGGACAGACGCAACGAAGCTTGATAAGTAGATGATGGCAGGAATCTATTCACATGAATAAGATTGATTAGTTAGAATAAATTGAAATTTTTTCCTCAAAAGAAGAGCACCTTATTTAAATTTGATGGTAAGGCCCATACCAAGGCTTTTGAAGATGGGCTCATCTGTAGATCATTGATAACGTAAACAGCTAAGAAGGTCTGAACCAAAAAAAGAAAAAAATACACATACTAAAAATTAGGTGACCCGAGCAATGCAATACTGTGTATTTGAGAGTTGAAAATTAAAACAAAACAAAAAGATGAGGTTTATACTGACCTGAGAGACATTAGTCACAACTCGAGTTAACACATAGATGCTAAGTACTTGGTAATATAGGACTTTCTTCAACCAGTATGTCCACGAAGCTGTAGCACGTTTCCCATTAGATTCTTGTTTTAAACTGCACAAAATACTACAACATTAACTGTCTGCTAAAGCAATAACGAGTTAATAGTGAGATAAATTAAACACAAACATATAATACTACCAAATGGGATTGGAAAAATGTAGCAAACCTCGGTTCTTTAGTTCCAAGCTGAAATATAATCACGAAGACTGCTCCAATGAAAATCGAAATATAAGCCATCAATTGGTACTGCATGTATTATTTCTTTAGTCAAAATTTAATCCAATTGTAAAAACTTGAAAAAATAGATGAGCATTTGATTAAAATTAAGTACCTGATTCTTAATGTCAACCTGTGAACTAGAAGTTTCCTTATTGAAGACGAAAAATGCGATCACATATAAGATTAGGCTTGCAATCTTGACCAATATTTTTCAGGGAAATGGTAAAAGAGGGAAAAAGGGATTAGTATACCAAGTATCACATAGAAAATATCGGTATCTGTAAATGAAACTGATTGTATAGAAAATATCCAACCATTGTAAAAGCATTGCGACAGCTAACACAGGCTACTCTGCTTGTTGGGTTTAGTGTGACTCCATTCACCATTGACCTGCAATAAACATTTAGCCATGAGTCCTTGTCCTGGATTTTTTCGCATAGATAAAAGTGGACATATCAAGTAATAGAGATAAGAGTTTGTGCGTCACTGTGTGATAGAATACAAAAGTTTTTCTTATTTTCTAGCTCATGATAAAAAAAAAGAGATGGAAAAAAAACCCCCATAGAAAGCTCTTGAAGATCGAAATGATAGTTAAAGTTTTTAGTTCTAGTCTTAGAAACATATAGTTAGAAAGAGAGGCAAATGGATGAGAAATCATATAGCATTCCGTACTACGCCAGCCATTTGTACAACAAAGATTGTAACACGTTGAAGTGGATAAGCTGAGGAGATTACATGTGTGATATCTGAGTGCAAGACCATCCACTGCAGAAAATCACTGCAGATATGCAGTAACCAGCGGTTTGAACGACTGGTGAATCAGATCCAAGAATTTTGCAAGGGAGGCAACCACCGAAGAGTGATGTAAACGATAGAGCAACTAACAGGCATCCCATGACATGCCATATTTTGAAATGACCAAACCTGTCTATCTGCAGCATAAAAGGAAAGTAAAAAGGCTGCAGGGTTAAATGCTCACTACTAAAATATCACTATTTTCCCGCTGAAGTTTTCCATTGAAAAATGATCAGGGGCTATTTCCACAAATATTTTGATTGAATCGATAAGGAAAGACAAAATGATAATATTTTCATACGGAAAAATTAGGAAGTTTCCCACTATTTATGTGAAAATCTATTTTCCACTATGCATTTTAACAATGAGCTGGTTCGGTGAGAAATCAGTCGGAAAATTATGTTATATAGCACAAATTTCTCACTTATCCCCCAACTTATTTTTCTTGATCCGTAAAAGAAAATGAATTAGTTATAGATCAAATGAGAAAAATATGTTATGTATATTTAATTAAGTACATAAGTGACTTTCAAAATGGTGGGCTATAATACTGTTGAGCAGGTTAGAAACAGATAATGTACTTATCTGCAGTTCTGCACTAACATGAACTAGCTAAGTTTAACTAATTCTAGCACGGGATGTTAAGCTTAACACGATGTTTCCATAAGACAGAGACATAAAAGGCAGTAGTTATTCTTCATGAATAGATGTAGCACATACCGCAAAGCATATATAAGAATAATTCTGTATAGGAAACATGGAAAATCAAATGGAATATATATACCAGTTCACCAGCTATTATGGTCGTAAATGCATCAGCAAACTGACCAGTAAGTGTGACTGTTGCGGCATTGCTGTGAATTAAAGAGGCTTAATTAACAGATGAATCTCAAAAAATAGGGGAGGAAAGACACATATTGAGTGAGTTAACAAATAAAGTAGGAACCTTGGGGACAATCCAATATCTGTCAAGTAGAGCACGAGATATGTATACCAACAGGAAGATGTTATATCATTCAGCATATGTCCCACACCATAAGTAAACACAGAACACCTTCCTAGGGATTTTGGTTCATCATCAACCATTTCATTCACCATCATGTCCTACTTATTTGACGCCTGCCTGCACCAAACATACATGTCACTTCATCATGAATTTTTATTCAACAAGTTTGGTTTACAATATAAACATATATGACTTTTACTTGGCCAAACAATAGATTGTGTTTGCACTAAAGTGTTTCTTGAGTAACATGAATAAATTTAATTAAGTTGTGTATTCTTCTAGTAAATTATCGCATTTATTTTGGGGAAAGATTGCACTTGTTCTTTTCCCTTTTATGCATTATTATGTTTTCAAGTAAAGAGTCATCAATCATTCCTTCATATACTTCCTATGTACACTTTTATTTGTCATGTTGTGCTTTTCAAAAGTCAATTTGACTAATTTTAAAAATTAAATTAGATTACATTAATTTGATATTTTAAACAAAAACTTTAGATATTTAAAAACTATACGAAGAGCAATATAAATTGCAATTTTTTGCATATTGAAAAAATACATCATAAAATGTTGGTCAAAGTTTTTATTGTTTGACTTTAAAAAAAGAAACTATGACAAATAAAAGTGGACAGAGGTAGTATTAAACAAGAAATGATGTATCACCTAATATATCTGATATACTTCATATGTCCCTAATTACTTGTCCACTTTTTCTTTTATAGTTGTCCCTAATTACTTGTCCATTTTGACAAATCAAGAAATGACAAAAAAAAAATTTACCTATTATACCCTCAATCAATTACTTTGAAAAAGGAAAACTTTTTGAAAATCTTAAATTTTTAATTCATCCACTTCATAATTAATATATGTAAAATGGTAAACTCACTATGTCAATAATTATTTTTTTTAATAGGTATATCAATTTAAAAATGGACAAATAATTAAGGACACGAGTATTAATTAAAAAGAAAGACTTTGGATAAGAAACTGACATTGATAACATTATTATAATTTAAATGTCTCCAACTACTTCACTCATACGGAAAATAACAAAGTGGAGATGCAATAAAATAAACAAAAAGGGATGTCACCACTTTAAGAACATTTCCTTCCTATCTCAACACAAAAAGTTTTAATTGAAAACTAAATACTAAGATAGTAGAAACAACAGAAGTTGAGCATGAGTCAATAGTCATTACCTAGGTGATGAAGAACAAGACCCAATTAAGTCACTATGACTGTTTAACAAAAGAGAGAAAAGAATAATTAAAGATGAGTAGTTGCTCACCAACTTTACCTTCATTTATACAGCTCTGCTCTGCTCTGAATGATAAGATGTGATATGATATGGGCTGCTAATTTATTATTAGTATTTGGATAAGTTCTTATATAAATCACCAAGAAGCAGATATTGGTGAATCAGAGGCAGTGGCCCTATGCAGGGTTGTTGGAGCAATTGTATTTTTCTTATCAAAAGAATTGTTTTTGATATCCTTTTTTGGAGCATTTAATTTGAAGACAATGAAATATTAAATAAATTATAAAAATAATGTTATCCAAAGATTTGCTCCCATTCCTATGGGTGACATGTTTGTTTCGATTTGTTTGTCTTACTTTTTTTTAGTTTGTTTTTAAAAATAACCTCCCCTTCCTGACATTCCAAGGACCAAAATCTGGGTAGTGCACCACCAAGGGTTCTGATTGAGTGATAAATTTCATCTTTAACCAGATGTCTCGGATTCGAGTCCCTTAGGTATGGAGTCGTCTTTGTTAGGAAGTGTTATAGGTGTTTGAGAAAAAAAGAAAACTTTTGAAACTTGTGGTATAAAACAAGCCTTAAATATTTGTGTGGTTGTAAATCATTTCATTAAATGTAAAAGAAGAATTTGAAAGTTAAATTATTTTTAGTTTTAATAAGGTGATATTTTTTTAGGAATGAATTAAAAAGGAAAGGATGTCATCTAAAAAATGACGTGAGGGGGGGGGGGGGGGGGGGGAGTAAAATGATAATAATGAAAGTAAAACAAGCAAAGAAAACACAAATTTAACGTGGTTCGATTGGTGACACCTAATCCACATGTGGAGAAGATCAATTTCACTATAAACAAGAGTACAAAGTACAATGCTATTCTAATTAATCTCAAATACTCCAAGAGAATGTCACAAGATCACTCTAATATGGGTTTGCACAAGTGTTTTTCAACACTTAAAAGGATCATTTGTTACAAGCATTGATAATACAAAGATTAGTAACACATGAATTAGTAATGTAAAGATTAGCAATGCATAGATTAGTAATGCAGGGATTATTTTTTATCAAGTGTTTGGTTCATTGCTTCCCACTTAATCTTGTGTTTGATTTAAAATTCTACAAAAAAAATATTATTTCCTATGATACCCTTGTCTTATTATGAGATTGTTTATTTCATGTAATTGGGTCAAGGTAAATAACCGCCGGACGATATTATCTTTTTTGTAGGATTTTCTATTTCATTTATATATATATATATAAAGTATTATTAATTTTGAGGTGTGATGTACCATTAAGGAGAACCTTGATGTCACAGTGTATTTCTAATTTTTTGTTGGTCAAGTATATCTTAATGTTTACATAGATTTAAGGCTACTTAAATTGTTCACTACCTAAAACTCATTAAAAAAAAATAGTTCAAGTGGTTAATTGATGACCTACATTGAATAAAAAAAAATTAAAAAAGTGAGAGGAAATCCCTCTACTTATAGACAACAAAGGGTAGTGTGAACAAATGCAAATTGTGTCATATCGTAAAGGTTACAACTCTTTGGAAAAGTTACAACCCTTCTGAAAGGTGATAACCATTCATAAAAGTAACAATTTTTCATAAAAATCATAACTTTTCACAAAAATCGCAACTCTTCATAAAAGTCAGAATTTTTCATGAAAGGGGAAGGTCAGTGTTGGAAATAAATAAATTTAAAAGGAAATTCTGGCTTGTGATAACGCCACGTAGGCGGGCCTAGGGTTCTCTTTTATATAAATATATGATATGATTGTGGTTAACAATGCTTTTCAATTGACGTCGCCACATATTTTCTTTTTGGCTTACCACAGAAGGGGCTCCTTGAACCTGTCCCTTTTTTCCATTTAGATACTTAAATTATAAGGTTTACCTATTGAACACTTGAACTCAAGCCATTGTGTGCCTATTGAACACAATTTTTGCAGCAAGCCCAAATATTTTGTGCGTGACTTTCAAACGCTGCTTATGTGGCCTTATTACAAATAAGAAAATGACATCGGAAAAAAAACCTCTCCAGGGACTTTTTCACAAACAGCTCACTCCGACCGCCATTGTAACACCACCACCAACAAACAATTCCATTTCTTATCAAACAATTGCCCTCGTTGCAGTCCATCTTTGTTATTCTAGTAAAATTTATTTCGGATTCTTTTGTACATTTTTTATTGTTGTTTTACACTTAATTTTTGGCAAATTTTTTAAAACAAATCTTGATAAAATAGGATAAACTTGTTCAACTTTCAATGATTCATACCCAATAAAAATCTTTAAATGATTTATGAATAGATGTGTTGATGCATGTGGAAATGGGTTATGTGAAAGAAATGACTTTTTTGTGAGAAAGAAATAAGAAGGCGATGGAGAGAAGACGATAGCTGCTTCTGATTTAAATTTCATCGGCTAGATGGAGATTTTAGGGAGAATTGTGAGGTGATATTGGCAGCACAGAATGTTTGTAATGGCTATGGGTGTAACGACAGTGACTCCACCACTGAATTTCTTCCTTCCATCAATTTGATGCTCTGTTTGATGAAGAAGAGAAATAAAAGAGAAATAAGAGAAAAGAAGGGGGAAATTAGGGTTACATGGACAAAAGGGAAAGAAGACCGTAGTGGATTCCACGTCAGCTCTTTTAAATGATCTTCACGCGCTTAACCGGCGTGAGAACAAGTTTTGTGCCATGTCAGCCAATAATGTTTAAAAGGTACAAATTATGGGTGGTTCAGGGATTCAATAGGAAGGTGGCGTAGTTGAGGTACCTGCGAGGAAAAGCCGAACAAGTTCAGGGGCCTGTTTATGTATTCCGCCTTTCCTTTTTCACCTCTAGAAATGAAGAAGTTGAAACAAATCTTACTGGTTGTAGTACTTTATAAGATGAGGTAACTTTTTGAGAACACTTTCTTAAAATTTGTATAAATTACCATTCCACCAGTCTGAAGCAGTAAGCTAGGTTAACACAGTATAAACCAAATATTGAACAAAACTAACTTTAGTTCTGTTTTCGTGTTCGGTTCTGTATAAGTTTGGTATATTGGACTCTTTTTATGCTTAAAAACTGACTAATAAAAGAAATGTAGCAATACTTTTAAAAAATCCCTAGCTCTTATGGCTTTGTCATAAAGACAATCTAGAACATGATATTTTCTTGAATGATTCCTTTCTTTGATATCTACAACTTGGGAGTAATTATCGAAGTTCTTGTGTTTGATTCAATAAAAACCTGGACAGTTAATGTAGTACACCAGCTAGGACCCAAAAGGCTTGTACTTTTCAAACAATCTTGTTCTTTCATTGCCATATACTATCACATGAAATGCAACAGAGGTATTAGTAGATTAGTGGCTGAATTATGTTAAAATTTATTTCTTTTCAAAATTGACAGGGTATGGCCTTTTAAGTGTTTAGATACTGTTTATTTGCGATAACACATAAATTAAAGCATTCAACAAACACAATCATGGATCTGTCTTCACATAATTGCTTTTTTTCTAGTCATTAGAAAACCTTGTTGGTTAGACTTCATTTACCTTGCATTGAAAAGCATATTACATCCATAATCAATCAATGTAATATCCTCTAAAATATAGGATGGGCTATGCTATCAGCTTTTTCATCTTGTTATCATTTTTTCTCTAACACATGATCTTAGCAAGAACAACCCTTGACAATTAAGGTTTTCCTAAGGTGCCTATGCAAGATGATAATTTAAGGTCTTATCTAGCAACCATAGGAAGATAAAGGAAGGAAAAAACTTTAAGGTTTTATTTTGGCAACATACATGTAAATTAATTTTTTCTTGAGCTGGTGAGTGGTAACGATCATATTATAAAAAATATTTTTTTTTTTATAAATAAGTAAAGTTGTTTTTTGATAACTTTGTTGTATAGTTGCTTTCACTCTTATCGTTGGAAAGGAAGATCTATTGGTGATTTGTATTCATCTGTTACAAAACTTGAAGTTCTATAATATATATTAACCGCAGACAATAATTGTAATCTGCGCGACTAGCAAGATGTAGCTAAAGCAATATATAATTATTTAATAAAAATAGTTCAGTATCTCAATTTTTACTAAGAATTTAAAATTTTAAACTAGATTTGTAATCGAACTTTTGAAAATTAAAATCGAAAACTGACCAAAGAACCGAAATTTGGTCCGACTTTTCGTGTTTTATGCCCATACTTAAACACAATTTGTCCATTAGAAGATCTTTGTTCCGTGATAATGATGTCATTTTAGATACGATTTATGCTTGAAAGTTTAATGCGCTCGGAAAGATAGTTGATGGACCCATTGTTGCCTCCATATCCTATATATCAATCAGTTTCTTAATATATTTTTTTCAAATAAAACTCATTGGATTTCTATATGTTGTCTGTCCTATGACTTTTACTAGTATACTACTAAAATATGTTACCAAAGTCGATAAGAGCTTAAGTACTCAACCTTGAGAAAGACAAGATCTTCTCCTCAATAAAATTGTTCAAGTTCTCACTGGAGGATAATTTCCTTGCTTCTCCACCTAATTAGCTTGTTCATTCTTTAGTATACTTGGAGTGAAGTGCCTTTAAGTTTAATTTGTATTTGAATATTTCATTGACTTCATTATTTTATCACTGTCACTTATTTTTTTTGTTCGTTGATTATTTTTTCTTAAATGAATTGGTTACAATTACACATAAATGACAACCTATTAGAAAACAATTCTTATTTTGTTACTTGTTCATTTATGTCCCCCAATAGAATCCTTGGACCATTGGCTGAGATTTTTGCTAAGTAGTTTAAGCTTAAGATCGAAGCTTCCACATAGCATTTTCATGGATGTTGCTATCCCATACCTGTTGAACAACCTCCATAAAATCAGGTTGTAAAGTCCAGAAATTAAGGAATCTGAAGTACTTATGGATATCTGTAACTGATCTGCATTTTTGTTGGTTTGTTGAGTATCAAACTCCTGAAATATATGCTCCATTTCCTTGTTGTGGAACTCACTATCTTTAACATCTTTATTGATGCTTGTGTGCATACCTACCATATTAAGGTTGCTGGACTAAGTGTCCTCTATCTTGATTCCTTTTTTACTATGGCACTCATTACCACTTTGTGTTTCCTTTTTGTCGATGTTTTCTAAACCATCCTCGGTGTTACCTGTTGGGAAAGACAAGCACAAAATAAATGTGCACGACAGGGCGATAGCGGAAGAAAACCCAAGTCAAAACTTTTCCTTCTATTTGAACCAAGAGAAAACAAAGTAATGCAAGAATAAAATAGTTTGGGCAGCAAACAAATCAACCAAGCAAGAAAAATAAATCAACACACGAGACACCAAAGTTTAACGTGGAAAACCTCTTCGGTGTGAAGAGTAAAAACCACCAGGCCAAAGCTCCACTATAATCAATAAGAGTTACAAAAAGTGTTCTCCAAAATAGTCACCAACAAAGTGTCAAACAATGAGCAACACAACTACAAGATAGCACCAAAAACTAGAGAAATAAAAGGAGCTAAAATACCCAAATCACAGCTACTGTTCACGAGCTAAAATCTGGAGCTACAGGATTCCAAATCATCCTCTCTCAGTTACCAATCAAAGATTAAGTTGAAAAGAACAAGCTGTCCAAAAATCAGCTCAATCGGACAAGAAACGAAGCGAGAATCACTATTTCAATATGACTGCTCTCAAACTCTTGTGATTCTTCTCAAATAAGACCTAAAAGAAAGTCTTACAAATGCACCATAATATTGGACTTATGGGCAAAAGTGGGCTAGTCATATTAGGATAAATTTATCCACAAAGGAAAGGAAGGAAGATCACAAACCTTGGACTTTTATTTATCCACATAGGAAGGGAAAAAGGCCCAAAACCCAACATTACCGACATGAGTTTGATCACCTACGCAGTTGTGCTCTAGTTTGTGTCTGTCACTACTTTGTTCTCCATTCTCTAGTTGTTGCTCGTCATGCTTCTCTGTTTCAGTATTCTGCCTCTGCTCTTGGTTTCTGTTTTCCACTTCTTCAACAATTTGGAAAGACGATTCTTCTTGTGCTTCTTACTGATATCCATGTTATCAGAATGTTTCTTGTATTTCTTCTGTGGTAGAACATGTTTTAACAACACTATGTTTTTCATCTTAGGGAGCTTCTTGGTATTCTTTTTCTTGTTCTTTTTTTTTCTTGTTTCCTTTTCTAGCAATATCAATAATTTGTTCTGACATATCGGTAATTGTTTGTCCATGGCCTTAGTTTGATTTTCTTCCTTTGTGGCAGATTGCTCCACATGATCTATTTATTTCACTTTGTTTGGTCCCCCTTTGTGATCTTCCCCTTGTTTTGCAGTACTATTGTTCTTATGTCCTTCATTAATGTTGCAATTTTGATCATTAGTATTAGTTGGCTGAGTTTTTTCCTCCTCTGCTCAACATTATTCTTTTCTCGGACTCTACAATTCATGATGTTATGTACCAATTTCTTACATTCTTTGCAGTATTTTGGAATGCCATATTAATTTTTTTGTGTGTATCTTGTGAGAGGTGAATCCTCATGTTCTTTCCCAATCCACAAACTTTCAGGAAGAGGTTTCAATAGGTCCATCTCTACTCTAATCTTAGCCAGGCGAGGCCTTGTTCTACCCAACGTAGCGGCATCAAGAGCTAGAGGAGTACCTACTGAATTTAGCAATTATTAAACATAATGCCATGAGTGTAAGTGAAAGGGTAAACTTGGGAGAAGCGCCCATGCCAGAGCGACGGGTAGATCTTCTTCCGGTTTGAAATCGGGATACCATTTTTGCAGCCACATTTGCATTTCATCTATTTTAATGACCTTTCGGAACCAAACATTCTGATAATCTTCAGCATTAATCAAATCGATGAAAACATTGTAATTATCATAAACCCCTATTTTTGCCGACACTTTAATGGATATCATTTCCTTAAATCTTGATCGAATTCGATCAATTTGAGGTCTAGGTTTTAGAAATCACCCCACCAGGGTGTACATACGTTCTTCCGCCATAATTCCATAGTAATCCGAAGCTTTGAAAATGATGGTTGGAATGCCATTGTGGGTGGTGTACCTGGCTTTAACTTATTCTCTTTTATGGAAATTTTGAGGGTTGTTCAATGTGGACGGGTCTTTGATTGAAGCTGCATAAGAAAATTTTCCAGTAGTTTTTCCATTAGTAGTTGCCTCCACCAAGAGGAGAATGGGAAATGTGGGTTACATTGCCGGTTGCTGCCGCCCCGGCACCTCCATCAGGAGGAGCGTAGGGTGGACGCGCTGAATATTTGACCGTTATCAATACGATGTGAGTAGGAACAAAGGAGAGAGAATTTAAGTTCTTCCAAAGCCATTGAATAATTGAAGATATCATCATGGTTGCTTTGTTGTGTGCTATGTTTGGCGGTAAGACTTATTTTTCTTACATAATTAATTTGCTTTTGTCCCTCTTTTTTCCTACATTTCCAGTGTTTCAAATGGGTTTGGTATCTTTTTATGAATAATTAGAGGGTGCAATGATGGTTCACATACAGGGGCGGATCTAGGTGTAAGTTAGGGGTTCATCCCAACCCTCTTGGCCGAAAAATTACACTGTATATACAAGGTCAGATTTGATTATTATGTGTATATAATATTAAATGAACCCCCTTAAAGCAACTGAAAGGCATGGCTCAGTTGTCTAGGCGGGTCAAGTTCTAATTCTCGCAGGTTGCAAGTTCATTTCCCCTAAACATCATTTTTTTGTAGTTTTTTTTTTTAAAGTTTGGTCTTTTCTCCCTCCTTTTTCATTTTTAATAAGCGAGCTTTGTTTGTCCTTCCTCACTCTTTTATCGTCTTTAACGCACAATGGACTATCTCCACTTTTAATTAGTGTACATTTGCATGTATTTATTATTTAAATTAAAAATAGCTAAAAAAAAAAATCTATTTTGCTAGATATTGCATCTAAAATATTATGTATGTAATTTTTTTTCTTCATATAATTGAAATAAAAGATATTTCAAATTCTCTTTTTCGATGTTCTCAATACTAATTTATATCCTTAGCTAAATTTCTAATTTCAACTAAGAAAAAAATCACAATATATATCTCTCTCTTTATATGTTTTATGTCACACTTGTTTAAAAATATTTATATATTTTACTAGTTTTACATATATAATTTTTTTGTATTTTATCAACTTTTACTGTTTATGTTATCGAGTTATTTCACTCGTTCGTTTTACCTATATTTTTTTTATCATTCAACCTATAATTATTGATATTGTTCAATATTTTTATTTTGTTGTCGTTATGGAGCACTAAATAAGTATTATAAGTATTATGTTACTAATCCTTCAATCCTAGCACCTTTTTTAAAAAAAATTATATTTTTTGGGGTATTAATTGGAAAGAAAAATATGAAAATAAAATAGGACATTACAAAGTGAGAGTTAAAAAGTGGAGAGCAAAAATGGAAAAAATATATTAAATGGGCATATGATAAGACCGGTTAAAATTTAGCAAACACCTCACTTTGATTTTTATGTATTTACTTCTTCATATTTCGAACCCCTGAATGAAAATTCTGCATTCACCACTGTTCACATATAAATACTCATGAAAACTACTATTAAAGGTTAAACCATGTTGTATTTAAGTACTATTGACTTTATTTTTGTTCGTTGCTATAATAATTAAATAACCATAATTTGATTTGCAGATTCATTGTAAAGAATGAAGAGCGGGATTTGATTTGTACACTAAGAAATGAAGATAGTGTTCAAGTTAGAAAGAAAAGATGTAAAGAAAAGGACAATAAATTGAGACTATGTTTGTGGTTTACCTTTGGACCAACCTTAATATAGTGAGGATAAATGTAATTTTTATCAAGTATTAGATATGTTTTATCTCATTTATAAGTATTCTTTGTCTTTTTTAGATTAATGGTACTTTTTGATAAATTTATGCAAGATTCATTAGATATTAATGTTTTGTTCGAAAACAGTAATTCTGCTCTTTTTAAGCTTGTGAGAAGTGTACAAAATTAGTTTGAAAGTGATTCAGGAGTGCATTAAGATAACATACAATGACAAATTAATTTTGTCACTAAACAGCACATATTTTAATTCAAAAAGAATTTTCAGCTACGAAATTACAGACTTTTCTAGACAAACAAATTTATTGCTAATTTATGTATTTTTAGGGACGAAATTTTCTTTCGTACACAAATATACATTTTAGTGACGAAATTATATTCTTTTAACTACAGATTATGCATAGCTTTAAAGACGATCGACTTTGTCATGGATTAAAATCATAGTTAGTGACGAAACAAATTTGTCGACAATAAGTATATTTTTAGTGACGAAACAGTGTTTTTAGCTACAATTTTCTTACGCTACTTGTGACAAATAAATTCGTCATAAATATTATGAATTTGGTGACAATATTTGATTTTGTAGTTAATATAGTTTATTTAGCAACGAAACACTTAATCGTATTCATATAGATTTAGCGACACTGATTTTGCGACGAAAAATTGACAAAAAAGATTTCGTCACAAAATATTTTTAGTGACGAAATATGACTTTTAAGTGACAAATATAATTTGTCCCTGATAATGAAATTTGTTGTAGTGTATATATCGACGAACAATCAAGAAAAACAGAAATGCGGAAACCAGCAACCAACAATCTGTTGGGTTCGAAAGTTATTATGGCGCCATGCGAAAGCTTACAATTGCAAATCAAGACCGTGATAAATTAGATGACAAAAACTTAGACTAAAAATATAATATTATTATATGAAAACTAATATAAAAGAAAAAATATTAAAACTGCAGAGAGAATAAATATCCCTATAAACAAAGCTCTCTAAACGTCTATATTGTGGATTCTATTTTATTTTTGATATGAGAAGAGATGTTTTCAATTTATACCGTTTCAAACTTTTCTTCCAATGAAAGAATAAACCAAAATGAGAGAATATAAATCACCAAGAAGTACATATTGGTGAAAAAGAAGCAGTGGCGTTGGAGCAATTGCATTTCTCTTATCAAAAGAATTGTTTTCGGTATCCTTTTTTGGAGCATTTGATTTGAAGACAATGAAATATTAAATAAACTATAAAAATCATGTTGTATCCAAAAGATTTGCACCCATTCCTATGTGTAACCTATGCCTCTTCTTTATTACTTATTAAAGGATATTTTGTTTCAATTTGTTTGTGTTACTCTTTTTAGTCTGTTTTTAAAATAATATTTTCCCCCTTCCTGACATTCTAAGGACCAAAATCTAGGTAGTGCACCACCAAGGGTTTTGATAGAGTGATAAATACTCCTTCATGTTTAACCAAATGTCTCGAATTCGAGTCCCTTGGGTATGGAGTCGTCTTTGTTAGGGAGTGTTATAAGTGTTTAAAAAAAAACTTTTGAAACTTTTGATCTAAAACAAGCCATAAATATTTGTGTGGTTGTAAATCATTTCATTAAATGTAAAATAATAATTTGAAAGTTAAATTATTTCTAGTTTTAGTAAGGTGATATTTTTTATGGGGATAAATTAAAAAGAAAAGGATGTCACCTAAAACATGACGCGGAGGAGGGGGTAGTAAAATGATAATAATGGAAGTAAAACAAACAAAGATGGCACAACTTTAACGTGGTTCGATTGGTGTGATGTAACGACCCGAAACGGTTGTTATTTAGGAGAAGGAAAATCCAGGAAAATTCTGGGCCCTTGTCCCGACATAGAGGGCCAGATCCCGCTAGGGTGGTGGCGCCAGGGCGGGATAGGCGAGCCAAAATGTAAATTACGAGAAATCCTATTTTCTCCATCTTTCTAAAATACCTAAATAAGTTGTAAAACACCCTAGAAACCTCAGAAAAGCTGCTCTAAGCTTGGGAAGGAAGGAGAAGGAGATTTCTAGCGTGAGGATGGTGATATCTTGCGGATTCTTGGCCAAATTCACCATCACGAAGCCCGGAAAACCGGAATCAAGGTCAAAAACTCCGTGCAGCTGCTTGGCGCCCAGGTAGGCTAGATTTTATGAATTGAGTAGTGATAAATCTATGCTTACTACGTAATATATGTTAATCAATGGTAGGGTTTATGTGTAGACCTTCGTGAACCGAGTGAATTCCATGGGTAATTTCTAGAAAGCAAAGTAATTGGGTTTATGTCTTGAGAAGAGAAATTGATGATTTGTTAGGGCTTCCAGAATTGCTATCTTGGATAGTATTGTTTCATGAATAAGGATATGAAATCATACATAAATGGAACTAGAATTATGAATGTATGCTAGATCATAAATTGGAGTGATTGAATTGAGAATTTATGATGAATTGTGATTAAACCCTAGAAAGAGGCCTTAGATGATGAGCTAGGGCTAATTATGGTCAAACTAATGCATATATGATAGGGATTGAGGAGCAATTCTTAGGTGATGGTTGTGATTCTATGATTGTGTGATGTATGTTTGTTCTTGCTACATTATGATACATATATGTATATGAATGATGCATTGTTGATCACACTTGTTGTAAATGAGATGACCGAATTATGATTTCCATGAATTGATGAATTAAATGTATAATCTTGAGGATATACTTGTGGTTGTGATTGTGGTGTGTTGAATGGATTAGTTGCCGCGTTTCGGCATAACTAACTTGGATCGGTTGCCACGTTCCGGCATAACAACTTGGATCGGTTGCCACGTTCCAGCATAACTACGGGAACGATTGCCAAGTTCCGGCATAACTAACTTGGATCGGTTGCCACGTTCCGGCATAACTATGAGATTGGTTTCCACATTTCGGCATAACTAACTGGGATCGGTTGCCACGCTTCGGCATGCTATCTGTTTGGGTTTGGGTTGCATGAGAGGACCAATGATGTGGTATAATTGTGTGACCTGAGAAACGTGAGGTTGTTTGTAACTGTTGTTGATGTTGTCTATGTTCGATATTTGCTTGTGAGTATATGGTTGTATTGACTTATATATGTTTCACTTAATGGGTATATGTTGTGACAGTTTATATTTGATTGTTCCTTGTGTTGGACTTGTTGGGTATAGTGGAAGGGCAAAGTGTTTAAGGGGCGAGTAATGGATAGTAAGGGTTGTTCATGTGTTGTAATGGAGGGAAGTAGAGGCAGCGTGTGTAATGAATATGCTTAGGTGGATTTCACCTTGGGGAAAGAGTTTGGGTTTAGTGGGAAGAAAGCTGGGTTTAATGTGCTACGTGACCATGGTTGGTTAGTGTGACGAGGAAGTAAGGGTATGACGTGAGCGGTTAGTTGGAATGTTTGTAGTCGTATTTGGGAATGTTTTTCTACGTGTTAGAATGGTTAGGCTATACCTAGTAAGTAGGTTGACTGGAATGTGGTTAATAGTTAGAGTGCTAGTGTAATTTGGAGGTATTTTAAGAGAGGGTAAAGGTGAAGAAGCGAATGGTTTAATTAATGATCTTATTAGTTGGTTTCTTATGTTATGTGGTGGGTGTCGGGTTGACCTATGATGCCTACCAGTAAACGTGTTTTGTACTGATACTACTCTTGCTGTGTCTTTTTGACATAGTCTGGATGTAGGTTGGTGATTTTTCCTTAGGTGAAAACGAAGAGATTCTCCAACAACTTCTATCCTTCCTTCCGCGTGGTGGGAGTTGTGTCTTTTAATTATCTTGTCCAGTTGTACTCTTAGTAGCTCTTATACCTGTTTAGACGGGAGTTGTTAAATTACTTTACAAGTTTTAACTAAAAGTGTGTCTAAAGATATTATTTATAAAATCTTAATTATTGTAAGTATATATACTTTCTTTAAATTTTCCGCATGTTTGACTATTGGGATATGAGGGTTATCCTACTTAGGTGTTAGAGTGGGTCCCCGCATGGCCCGGTGGGTTGGGTCGTGAAAAATTGATATCAGATCCTAGGTTACCGGTCTCCTAGTACAAGAGTAAAATGTGGACTAGACTTATGCAGATTGGTGTGTTGACGTCCACATCTAATCTTTAGGAAGCTAGGAAGCATTCAAGGAAGTTGTCCCACTTATTCTCTCCTTTCGTGTGAGTGTCGCTTGTGGTATGAGTTTAGTCCAATTGGTGTCTCAACGAAGTGAGCTAGATGTTGTTGATACGACTGAAGAGACACCAATAAGTTAATTGGAACTGGGAAGGTTCCAATTGGTATCTAGCCTTAGGGGTTGTAAAAAGGCATGGATGACCAGTAATGGTCATCTATAGGACGAACCAACTAATGAATTGAAAGTGTATGTGCATTGAACTTGTTGAATGGATGATGCGAATTCGTGCACTATAAACGTGTGTCTGAACCTTATTAGGTGTAATGCGTTGGCTAATTGGTGTAAATTATGCGAGTTGTAAATGTCGGGGTGTATCTTGTGGATGTATGAGTTGTGGTGCTGAATTAGCGAGAATGAATTGACTTCCGTATCGTGGGATTAACTGGAGGGTAGGCTATGGTAATCCTAGTTATGAAAATTAATCTAACCATGCTAAGTAAAGCTGGGAACCTTGGTGAAATTTAGAAAAGATAGAAAACCCCAGAAAATTCTTAGCAAGGTTCAGTTTCCGTGTTAGCCGCTAGGGCGGGATTATTCCCGCTAGGGAGAGACCGCCAGGGCGGGATGAGGTAAGGCAGAACCTCAGCCTATCTCCCTTGTTTTTCCTAACCGCAATTTCGGACCCCAAATAGTATCCGAACTCACCCCTACCAGTCTAACAGTGTTCAGCAACATAAGTAATAGATCATAACACCTTAATGTTAATATAAGGCTGCATCAGACAACAAAAACTAGCATCCACATGCTTACAAAAATTTAGGAAATCATAAGATAAAATAAAGTGTCTTAAAAATTTACAAGCCCAAGAGGGGCGAACAAAGCAACTTAAGAACCCTATGACCGAGAGGTGTCGGTGTCTGAATCTAACTCCTCCGGGGGCACCAGGCCAGTCACGGCCTCCTCTAGAACTGAAAACTGGAAGTAATCCTCCTTCTCCTCCACGGGAATCTCCTGCCTGGGAGCAATACATGTAAACATGATCTTCACTGTCTTCCAGAGCCGAATCATCAGATAGTCCCTTGCTTGGTTCTTCCTCCTCTCCTGGTGCAACTTGCGTCGGAGCATCTCAAGCTCTAGGGCAGTGCTGGGGGGAAGCGGAACGGTGGGAGTAATAGGGCACCCAATCTTCCTTCACACTTAGCCAAGTCCTCCTCTCCCTGTGACACGAAAAGTGGGGGACGAGTGTCGTCGCCTCCCTCTTTGTCCGACCCTGCGGCCGCCTAATTGCTGCTAGCTCTATCAGTCCTCCTCCTCTTGCTCCTGAAAGTAGAACCTACCCTAACCAAAAGAGGGTGAAAAGGGGGATCCATAGGAAGTACCTCGTCGGGGTCCATAAGTGGTACTCCTACCCACTTGCAGAAAGCAGTAATAAGACCAGGGAGAAAGAACGCCTTCTTGTTACCCCGGTAGAACATCTTCCACTCAGAGATAATCTGCACCCCCACATTAAGCTCTATACTATGTATGGCGCACTCCACTACCAAGGCACGGGGAAAGGTCACGTCTGTATGGTTGCTCGACGGGCGGATCCTCCTAGTCACCAAGTGTAGCTACCTATTAGCATCAGGTGACCAGTCCGTGCTAGTGATTCCCTCAGCAGTAGCCCAGTAAACCTGATCTCGACGCTCATGCTCAACTAGAGTGTCTCTCTGCCACTCCAAATCCATCTCTCTCAGCTTGGCCTCATACCCAGCGTTCGAGACCTCCGGTACCTCTAGAGCCTCATTGATGGTAGTGGTATTCAGAGGAATGTCAACTCCCCTGATACGGATGACGGGGTGAGAGTCGCCCCATAACACAGTAGGCAAGATGTCATAGAACTCCCTCAACCAAGTAGAGCTTGTATCTGGGGGATCCTCAGTCAGCGGAGCCCATCCAAATTCTATCAGGCGAGCATAAAAAGCAGGCACCTTCTCCTCTAACTTAAGTAGCACAAAACCCCTCTCGCAGCAGAAACCCGTGTTGCGGTAGTCATGATGCCTTTCCCAACTCGTGACATCGGGGAACTGGATGAAGGGTAAGTTTTCTTCATTCTAACCTGCCATTAGAAAAGCCTGCAAGAGTGATAAAAAATATTAAGTTAGTACACGATGGAAATAAATAGTGCAAGGGTTGAATGAGAAGAAAGGAAATTCTGGGTTAAGGGATGTAGGCCATTGGTCTGGCATATCCCGCCACAGCGGGATGAAGGCCTCCAGACGACCTTCATCTGGGACGAACAACAGACGCTGTTATGGCGTCTCTTCGTCCTAAAACTCCTGTTTTCGAGAGAATTCCAGTAGATCAGAGTATATAAACTATCCTAGAACATAGATATGCAATTATTTCGGCAAAATAACCCCTAAAATTCAAGTTTTAGCAAAGAGACTTTTCAACTTCTCCCAACCTTTTCTATATCGATTCGATTGAATTTCTATGAAATCCTTACGCCCAGAACGTCGTGGAGACGTTGGGGACGTAAGGAAAGTGTCCATGCTACGTTTATCTATCAAAACAAACAACCTACTTTTACTTTCGAATAACTACTCGAAAACCATCTATTTTTTATCAGTTAATCGGTATGCAGTCGTTGTTAATCAAGTATTGAATTAAAGTGCGTAAGGAACGAGAATATTAACTGAGTTTTGACATTCGTAGGAGAGTGATCGAGAGGATTTTGGGAGAGTTTAGTTGTTTAAGGGAGAAATGGGAAAAATATTTCCTTTTTTCCCCATTTTCTAGTCCCTGATCTCCTGCCTTAGCGGGAGATCCTTGCCACAGCGGCCCTGCCTCAGCGGGAGGGCTGTTACCCTGGCGAGCCAAGCTGTGTCATATTAAGCGTGTTCGTTTCCTTCATGTGTTGCCTCAAATTTTCTTCTGGTCTTTGAGAATAGTACTTTACTTGTATCAACTAATTAAAAGTCACCACTTGTCGTGATTCCGTAGTGGACCAATTCTTTAATGTAAAAGCAAATCGAAATAAGGTACGCGATGTTCGTGCACTAGTCATTGAGGGACGAATGAGGGGTAAATTGGTATCTATTGTAACGACCTGAAACCATCGTTATTTAGGAGAAGCAAAATCCGGGAAAAATCTGGGCCATTGTCCCACCATAGTGGGCCAGATGCCACTAGGGCAGCGGTGCCAGGAGGGTAAACTGGCACCAGTTCGGGATAGGCGAGGCAGAACATAAATTACGAGAAATCCTATTTTCTCCACTTTCTAAAATACGTAAATAAGTCGTAAAACACACTAGAAACCTCAGAAAAGCTGCTCTAATCTTGGGAAGGAAGGAGAAGGAGATTTCTAGTGTGAGGATGGTGATGTCTTGCGGATTGTTGGCCAAATTCACCGTCACAAAGCCCGGAAAATCAAAATCGAGGTCAAAAACTCCGTGCAATTGCTTGGCGCCCAGGTAGGATAGGTTTTATGAATTGAGTAGTGATAAATCTGTGCTTACTACGTAATATATGTAAATCAATGGTAGGATTTATGTGTAGACCTTCGTGCACCGAGTGAATTCCATGTGTAATTTCTAGAAAGCAAAGTAATTGGGTTTATATCTTGAGAAGAGAAATTGATAACTTGTTAGGGATTCTAGAATTGCTAGCTCGCATATGATTGTTTCAAGAATAAGGATATGAAATCATACATAAATGGAACTAGAATTATGAATGTATGCTAGATCATAAATTGGAGTGATTGAATTGAGAATTTATGATGAATTGTGATTAAACCCTAGAAAGAGGCCTTAGATGATAAGCTAGGGCTAAGTATGGTCAAACTAATGCATATATGATAGGGATTGAGGAGCAATTCTTAGGTGATGGTTGTAATTCTATGATTGTGTGATGTATGTTTGTTCTTCTTTCATTATGATACATGTATGTATATGAACGATGCATTGTTGATCACACTTGTTGTAAATGAGATGAACGAATTATGAATTTTATGAATTGATGAATTAAATGTATGTTCTTGAGGATATACTTGTGGTTGTGATTGTGGTGTGTTGAATGGATTAGTTGCCGCGTTCCGGCATAACTAACTTTGATCGGTTTCCACAATCCGGCATAACTAACTTGGATCAGTTGTCACGTTCTGGCATAACTACGGGATCGGTTGCCACGTTCTGGCATAACTAACTTGGATCGGTTTCCACTTTACGACATAACTAACTTGGATCGATTGCCACGTTCTGGCATAACTATAGGATCGGTTGCCACGTTCTGACATGCTAACTGTTTGGGTTTGGGTTCCTTGAGAGGACCAATGATCTGGTATAATTGTGTGACCTGAGAAATGTGTGGTTGTTTGTAACTGTTGTTGATGTTGTATATGCTCGATATGCGCTTGTGAGTATATGGTTGTATTGACTTATATATGTTGCACTTAATGGGTATATGTTGTGGCAGTTTATATTTGATTGTTCCTTGTGTTGGACTTGTTGGGTATAGTGGAAAGGCAAAGTGTTCAAGGGGCGAGTAATGGATAGTAAGGGTTGTTCGTGTGTTGTAATGGAGGGAAGTAGAGGCAACGTGTGTGATGAATATCCTTAGGTGGATTTCACTTTGGGGAAAGAGTTTGGGTTTAGTGGGAAGAAAGCTGGGTTTAATGTGCTACGTGACCATGGTTGGTTAGTGTGACGAGGAAGTAAGAGTATGACGTGAGCGGTTAGTTGGAATGTTTGTAGTCGTATTTGGGAATATTTTTCTACGTGTTAGAATGGTTAGGCTATGATCAAGTACCTAGTAAGTAGGTTGACTGGTAGGTGGTTAATAGTTCGAGTGCTAGTGTAATTTGGAGGTATTTTAAGAGAGGGTAGAGGTGGAGAAGCGAGTGGTTTAATTCATGATCTTACTAGTTGGTTTCTTATGTTATGTGGTGGACGTCGGGTTGATCGATGATGCCTACCAGTACGCGTGTTGTACTGATACTACTCTTGCTATGTCTTTTTGACATAGTTTGGTTGCAGGTTGGTAATGTTTCCTTAGGTGCAGATGAATAGATTCCCCAGCAGCTTCTATCATTCCTTCCGCGTGGTGGGAGCTGTGTCTTTTCATTATCTCGTCTAGTTGTATTCTTAGTAGCTCTTGTACCTGTTTTGACTAGATCCATGGGAGTTGTTAAATTACTTTACAAGTTTTAACTAAAAGTGTGTCTAAAGATATTTTTTATAAAATCTTAATTATTGTAAGTATATCTGTTTTCTTTAAATTTTCCGCATGTTTGACTATTGAGATATGAGGGTTCTCCTACTTAGGTGTTAGAGTAGGTGCCGGCACGGCCCGGTGGGTTGGATCGTGACATGTGACCTATTCCACATGCGGAGAAGATCAATTTCAGTATAAACAAGAGTACAAAGTACACTACTATTCTAATTAATCTCAAATACTCCATGAGAATATGTCACAAGATCACTCCAATATGGGTTTGCACATGTGTTTTTCAACACTTAAAAGGAGCATTTGGTACAAATATTGATAAAGCAGAGATTAGCAACGCGTGAATTAGTAATGTAGGGATTAACAATGCATAGATTAGTAATGCATGGATTATTTTTTATCAAGTATTTGGTTCATTGCTTTCCACTTAATCTTGTGTTTGATTTAAAATTCTGCAAAATAATTCTTTCCTATTATACCCTTGTCTTATCATGAGATTGTTTATTTCATGTAATTGGGTCAAGATAGTTAACCGCAGGACAATATTATCTTTTTTATAGGATTTTCTATTTCATTTATATATAAAAAAATTATTATTAATTTGGAGGTGTGATGTACCATTAAGGAGAACCTTGATGGCACAATGTATTTTTAATTTTTTATTGGTCAAATATATCTTAAAGTTAACATAGATTTAAGGCAACTTAAATTGTTCAATACATAAAACTCATTTAAAAAAAATAGTTCAAGTTGTCAATTGATGATCTACATTGAATTAAAAAAAATTCAAATAAAAAACTATTTAGTGAAATCATCAACTTACACTAAACCAATTTGGAGAATCTAAAGGAATATTTATAACCATTCCAATATAAATTATAAGGAAATAAAATTAAAAAATAAATTTAGAAAAAGGAATATGGGGATAGTATAGTCATTTGGGGTCTTTTCTAAGGATTGTTAAACCTTTAATTAGTTATCCCTCCATTTGATCACATATGGTGTATAAGTCCATGAATTAAATTAAATAAAGTAACCAAACAATGTTCTTACCTTAATACTCTAAAAGAATGACCCTGAAAAAAAACAATGAAATTTTTTCATGTGCTTTACGGTGCCTTACAATTGTCGGCCAACTTTTCTATTTACAGGGATAAAATGAACTTGTTGATGTCACCTGTGATGTGAATGAAAGATACAAATTTCAACTTTTTAATGTGAATATATCAATTTTTACTATTGTCAAATATCTTGTACTCCTCTATCCCAATTTATGTGGCACTTTTTATTTTTTGAGAGTCGAACAGTTTAAGTTTGACAAATAATTTACGCATGGAATTTTTCAAATTTTAGAAATTATATTTATATATTTATAAACTACGTAAAAAGTACTATAAGTTACAATAATTGACAATTCAAAATATTTAAAAGAAGTATGAAAAATTTATGGTCAAAGATAGACTTATTTGAATCTCTAACCCGAAAAAATGCCACATAAATTGAAAAGGAGGGAGTACTTATTTAATAAGAAATCTTTCACAAAAGAAAGAAAAATAGCTTTCTTAATGTCACGATCCAAAACGAGTCATGAGTTGCACCCACACTTAACCTCCTAGGTGGGCGAACCAATGAATTCAACCCCAACTTATATTTATCGTTCAACTTACAAAATATTAATCATAATGCGGAAGCTTAAATCTCATTAATGTGAGAAACACATATCCACTAACGTCAATTAAATACCGTTTCCCAAAACCTGAAAGTCATCACATCAAGGACATGTAATCTCCAAATACTAAGTCTAAGAGTATCAAAGACATCAAAATAAATGAATAAAATAGGTTGTGTCCGAAAACTAAGGCATGACCGAGAGAATCCAACCAGTGGCGTAGCCACATGGTGGTAAGGGTGTCCAATTGGACACCCTTTGTCGGGAAAAAATATCATAAATACAAGTAAAATGATACACGAAATGATTAAATAACATATTTTGGACACCCTTAACATAACAAACTGCTATTTCTGGACACCCTTTGTGAAATTCCTGGCTACGCCACTGAATCCAACACGAGCTCGAATGAATAGCTCACCTGAAACCTGATATGCCGGAAACTAGCTAGAGCTGAAGGCGAGTCAAAGTCGCTGGTACACTCGCTGCACTCCACAAAAGAAAAGCAACGGAAAACACAAGTAAGAATCAGTACAAGGCAACATGTACATCGACCGACCCAAAATAGAAACTAATATGCATAAAGTAATAACATGAAATCAACTATAACACTTAGCAAGTGGCAAGCAACGGACAATATGAAAAGTGGTAACAACACTGAAGCAAATCAGTCACAATACTAAGAACACATGAGGACTCATGCATCCACACCACGCTCATTTGGGAAAATGAGTTCTTTGAGATTGTGTGCGTTAAGTTAATTCAATATGTTTTCCTTTAATGTCACCGTGCTGAAACGTGACACCCGATTCAATAATATCGTGTTAGATCGTGACACCCAATACAATAATACCGTATCGGAACGTGACACCCGATCCAATAATACCATGTCGGAAAGTGACACTCGATTCTATAATACAGTGTCAGAACGTGACACTTAATCCAAATATATCGTTAATTCATTTGTAATTCTTTATCATCTCTTTCCACTTCCTTAGCAATATTTCATTAAGCCTTCTTTATTCAAGGCATCACTTTAATAGAACAAGTTCAAGATTATGGATTTTGTGGTCTTGGGATTACAAACCAATCACAACAACACATATATTATCCAAACAACAACAACCAAGTACATAGAAAAATTTACAATATCACTCAATGACTATCAATTACTATTAAGAGTCTATCTATCACATAAAATAAACCATAACCTACCTCAATTGAAGAACCAAGGTCAAACAAGATACTTCTCCAATGCTTTCCCTTTCCTCAATGCCTCAGAATGTTTTCAATCTATCAAGTATGCATAATTCATAAGTAAACAAGTCTACAGACACCCATATTACTATAATCACTTTCCTAAATTTTGATGTCAACTAATATGTCAATTTTCGTATTTCTCAAATTTCAAATCTAGAGTTAAGTCTTAGTTCCCCCAAATAACTTAATCTAATGATATTCATATAAACACTACACCTAATATTTAATTATCTATACCAATATATCATAAGTTGAAACATAATATAATAATCAAATATTTGTTTAAAAGGAATCAACCCACTAATTCATGAAACCCGTAACTAATATAACCACAAATTGAAGCCTAAGTCACTTTAATGTAATCTAATATCCCCGTTCATTAACTTGTCATTGACCATCCTTAATTTCCTAACTTACTATTTCTAATCATTAGTCATTAAACATGTCTCCAACTTTTCCTATTCAATTTATATCACCCGCGTTGCCTCTTTTCCAATCCAAGTTCACGTGCAGTGAATACTACACCCATAATCATCTAAGCTTCCTCCCAATAATATAATAATAATAATTTAATTTTACTCATATATGAAACAATCAATGTAAACAAACAGAAATATAATTGAAGATTCACTTGAAATTTATCAGAAGTGGGTTGTCACTTTTTGATGACGACGCCGCAACAAATTTTGTTCGATAACAATTTATTTTCCCCCTTTCTTTCCTTCTTTACACATGAGTCATGTGGTAAGGTATTAAATAAATTATGGACTTGACCCATTAACTTCCAACTAATAAGAATGAAATATTTAATAAATAACCGTACTTACACAAATAGTTTAAAATTCTTATTTAAAATTTACGTAAAGGTTCTTTATAAAGGAAATAGGTCTAGGACTCAAAATGACCTAACGGGTCATTACATTTAAGTTATGATATGGACCATAAAAAATTGAGCCAAAATAAAAAAGGTCACATTACAAATCTCTACCTTGACTTGAGTTTGGTGAATATTGTATATTTGTTCTATTCTTTGTCATGATCCGAAGACTCGAGTCATGTCTCACCTAATATAACTCACGTGTAGGTAAGTCAACCCATATTCCGGAACGACAAGTAACATGTATAAATAAAAACTAATAGAGAAAAGTCAAGAAAAATAATTTAGCTACTGGTGGAGTACATTCCTTGAATTCATATTAAGTGAATTGTTGGATGTTTTTTCATAATTCAAATTTCAAAATAAGTGAATTTTTTAGAGTTCAAGAGAATTGTAGAGATTTTCCCCCCATATTTACCCTTCCTTTTTTTTTTTTTAGAAATAATCAAAACGATAATAGTGAAAAATAATCTTTAATTAAGGTTAGAAATAAAAAAATACAGAGCTAATATATTTCTATTTATTTCCCTTTTTTTCTTAATTTTTTTGAGAAGGAATTGTGTTAAAACACAACAAGCAAGGTTCGAACCAAGGACCTCAACAACTTAAATGAGCATGTTTACCATTAGACTACCAACCCCTATTGTGTGTAAGGATATTTAATTTTCCGACAAAGGGTGTTCGACTGACCACCCTTACTTGGTTGTAGTTCTACTCCTGCCTTCACCTATGTTACAACTCTTTATTACCCAAGTCTACAACTCTTCAGCTAATTTTCACTTGGAAGATAAAGAATTTACAAAGCAATACTAGAGATTGATTGTTAATTTCCAAACAACTTAATAGATTACCATGGGGAATTCAGCCAACTATAGCCGATTTTCATTATAATTAATTTATCAATATTATTAAAATATAATTGATTAGATGTTTAAAAATACTTTAATATAGAATAGAGGTATGGTTATTCAACGTTGAACATAGAACCTTTCCACTTTTAATATAACTAGCCTATGCGAACGTGTTTTGCACGTTTATCCCTTATTATTATTAAAGCACAAAGCTAACCAATTGTCACGCCCTGAGCCTACACCCTGGGCGGGACTGACACTCGAAGACCATTGCTGGCCCCAAGCGAATCCTTGGCCTGACTTACTTAACTAAGCGGAAGACTTAACTCAAATAAATAGTCTCAATAACAACTTAAAAAATAATAAACTGGCCAAAATGGTACTTAAGTCACTAAACAACATCTGACGGATAAAGAAAGACATCTGAACTAATAACAATCTGACTGTCTATGAAGCCTCTAAAATACTGAGATGAATGTTGGGACAAACCCCACAACATCCTAATACCTGAAAGAGAATAAAAGATTCCTTCGAAATGCAAGGAGGCTCACCACTGACTCTGAGCTACTCAACTGGATCAACGATGCACCGGAATGTCGATCCTAGTTACCTGTGTCTGTATCATAATAAGATGCAGGCCAACTGGAATCAGTACATTGAATGTACGAGTATGCGAGTTGGAATGCTAAAACAATATAGGCTGGAAAGAGAATCTGAAAGAAACACTTACCTTGGATCTTCTCAACTCATGAATACTTAACCGAACTCATTTCAATATAAAGCAGTTTAAACAAGTGCAATATAAAGAAAAGCTGTTTAAAAACATGATGTCAACTCTGTGTATGTACAAGGATACAACATAACTCTGAAATGTATGTTAAATACAATAAACTGATGTATATAAAAATACAATAACTTATGTGGGAGTTTCTCTAACCGACAACCATCACATAAGAGCTATAGTGATGATACAACGATCTACCTCACGCTGCCAGCGCATCCTATACCCCGCCAAAGGTATAGAACCTAAACTGCCTAATGGATCCACTAGTCTATTGTGAAAAGAATTCATCTAAAAAGTATGACCCTTTTCTACCCATGATGGCTACATGGTTCTATGGTGACGTGAGTTATCTAAACTCACGCTCATCCCCAATTCAGTGCTCAATAATACTCCCAAAATATACTGGCTCTTATGTTTTAAAAACATACTTCTTATGTGATTTGAGATTAGTGCTCAAAACTTAGCTCAAAGGCTACCTTCCCCTCCTGCTTCATTTAGAAAGCGATTACTTTTTCTGAAAACTAGCCCGAAGGCTCTTTGGAAATCTCAGTTTATGTTCTTATTTAAATGTGAAAACATTTTAAATCTCTTGAGGAATACTTGGTCCCCATATACTTTTGAAGAAATGAACTTCAAGCTTTACTCTTTACTCTTTAATCAACTTGAAATTTAAGTCTTACAACAAAGTTAAAACATTTGGAAAAGACTTTTGGAAAACTCTAAGAACGTATCTTGACTTGACTCTTACTTCTCTTGACTTTGATCTTAACCTTTCTTGAATTGGATTATGGATTCAAGGTTCATGATCTCATTTTTATGGATGATTTCATGATGTTTAGATTTACCTTAGAGTGTTAGAATCAACTAGGAAACATATGTACATCACTTAGGAACTAGTACGAAAAGGTGGGGGAAGAATGGGGAGAACTGACGTCCCTGGCGCTCTGAGAGACGCGAGGCGCCAGCCCTCAAACGTCAGAGGAGCTGCTGTGGTGCGCTGTCTGGCGCGTCTCCCCAAGGGGTGAACTTCAGAGCCCCTTTTGGGGCGCACTGGCTGGCGCGACGCCCCATCCCCTCCCCCAGGTTTTTGACAATTTTTCTTCTCCATTTTTCATCTCTAAACCCTCTAAACTTCCATAGTTCTTTCCCCAAACACTTAGGATCCTTAGTACTCTCAATACCCAATAGATTTAACTCGAAAAAAACCCTGGAAACATGAATCAAATCAACATTAGGCATCCAACAATCAACCAATAAGAATTCAACAATGTTCTTCAAGAACTTCACTTTTTTAACATTCAAACAACTCCAAATTTGCTGAATTGAAACAAGTTTGGCCTGTGGGTGAACTAACCCAACACTATGTGATCTCACATACCTTAATAGGGATCACCCCGGATGAATTCCACTCCAAACACTTGACGTTCTTGCTGAAATCTTGGCTTTTCTCCCTTTCTTTCTTCTTTACTCTTTTCTCCAAGCTCTAAGCGTGAATTTAATTTTCTAATCTGACCAAAAATAAGTTTTTACCCCAATAAATCCCTAAAAATGAATTAGGAAATAAATTAGAGAAAAGACTACTTTGCAACTCCCAATCCAACAACCCAACTTTTGAATGACATATCTCACTCATATGATGTTGAAATCGCGCAAACTTGGCAGAGTTGAAAAGATCTCTCCAAGGATTTTCCAACCATATCAAGAGCTGCTCCTAACTCATCCTGAGCTAGGAGTTATGACCGTTTGAAAATGGCCAAAACTCACTTTCTTAACTTAGACAAAATATCCAGATTTCCTTATTCTTTCCAAAAATCAATATTTTCATATTTTAAACTCTTTATAGTCGTTTCTAGGTGCGAGATGTTACAATATCTCCCCCTTGGGAACATTCATCCTCGAATGAGCTTTATTTCACTAAGCTAAGGGTGGTAACATCTAGTTCATACACCCAACAAGTAAATGCAACAATCAACATGCTCATTCATAATTCAAAGAGTACTAAGAAGGGAATTAGTACCTTGATCTGCATTCCCTCCGGATTCAAAGAGATGTTGATATATCTTCTTCATATCTTCTTCTGCTTCCCAAGTAGCTTCCTCAAAAAATTGGTTCCTCCAAAGGACTTTGACTGAAGCTACTTCTTTGGTCCTCAACTTGCGAACTTGGCGATCTAAAATCTAAACCGAAATCTCCTCATAAGTTAAGTTATCCTTAATCCCAACATTTTCAGTTGGTATAATCAATGAAGGATCTCCCATGCACTTCTTCAACATGGAGATGTGAAACACTGGATGAACTGTTGCTAACTCTTGAGGTAGCTCAAACTCATAAGCTACATTACCAATCCTCTTGACTATGCGATAAGGTCTAATATATCTGGTACTAAGTTCCCCCTTCTTACCAAACCTCATGACACCCTTCATGGGTGAAACCTTCAAATAAACCTAATCATCTACTTTGAACTCTAATGGCCTTCCTAACATCTGTGTAGGATTTTTGACGACAATGCACTGTTTTCAACCTCTCCTGAATCACCTTCACCTTCACCTTCTCCATGGCTTGGTGAACTAGATCTGGTCCTATCAACCCTGCTTCACCAACTTCAAACCATCCAATAGGAGATCTGCATCTTCGCCCATAAAGAGCTTCATATGGAGCCTTCTAGATGTTAGAGTGGTAACTGATGTTGTAAGCAAACTCAATGAGAGGTAGGTGATCATCCCAATTCCCTTTGAAATCAATCACACAAGCCCTCAACATATCTTCTAAAGTCTGAATGGTGCACTGTGCTTGCCCATCTGTTTGAGGATGAAAAACAGTACTCAAGTTCACCTTTGAACCCAAACCTTTCTGAAAAGATTTCCAGAACTGTGCAGTAAATTGTGCACCTCTATCTAAAATAGTGAAGACTGGGACCCCATGAAGTCTTACCACCTCCTAAATATATAACCTGGCATAATCCTCTACTAAATAGGTAGTCTTTACCGGTAAAAAGTGGGTAGATTTTGTCATTCTATGGCAATCACCCAAATAGAGTCATGTTGTCTGCGAGACCTTGGAAAACCTGTGATGAAATCCATATTAATCATCTCCTACTTCGATTCTGGAAGTTCTATATTCTGAGCCAAACCACCTGGACTTTGGTGCTCTACTTTGACCTGTTGGCAATTTGGACACTTAGCAACAAACTCTGCAATGCCCTTCTTCATGCCATTCCACTAATACACTTCTCTCAAATCGCGATACATCTTTGTGGAACCCCGATGAATGGAATATCTGGAGCTATGACTTGGAGTCCATCCACCATAGGTACGCACAATCTACCTTGATATCTCAATACACCATCTCCCCCTTGTTCAAAAGTTAATACTCTTTGCTGATGAACATTTGCCTTTAAGTCTAGCAAAATGGGATCTTTGTCTTGCTTTTCTTTCACTTCTGACACTAATGTTGATTCAGTCCCATTCGTCACCACTATTCCTCCTTCTGTGGAATCCATCAGTCGGACTCCTAAGCATGCAAGTCTATGCACATCTGTAACGACTCGGAAAATGATAGAGTGAAACTAGAGCCTCACATGTGAGTTTGGAGTCGAGAACTTAATGAAATGATTATATTTGAATTTGACCCAAAAGTTCTTAAAAATGTGCTTCGGAAGTTACCGGAAACTTGTTTAGCTGT